>SKCR01044735.1:0-44410 GCA_019454045.1 Zanthoxylum bungeanum
GCTACTAGCGGAGATCTTTCCGCTTGGTGTATCACATGGATGCATGAGTTGCTCGTGTCCATCGAACTGACCACCGAAAGTTTTCATATGGAGTGTTTATCACATGTGTCTATGAGAACTTTCATGTATCGATTATATGACTAGTCCTTAGACTTGAGGTCTTTACAATCTTATGTGTAGATCAAATAACTTTGTCATCCTCCTTCCCCGGTTCAAAAGATCCGGTCATAAGGGTATGATTGGGTCATTTGTTGAAACACATGAAGTTTGTAAAGATACAATAGAGAATCGCCACTCTCTCGGATAATATTTTCTTATAAGAGTAGTATTTCAATTCGCGGGTTGATCAGTGCTTGAGACTGTGGCCACAGCGGAAGAATCATGTGAGATTCTTGGGTTAGTACGATTCATGACACTATCAACATCATACATTTGACCATATGGTAGACACTTTCCGTACCATGGGTCAATAGGTGGGGATATAGTGAGGCGAGGGATCGTATCATATGTAAATCGCATACAAAATGGGTATATATATATATATATATATATATATATATCTTTCATTCTCATTTTGGGGCATTGGCAAGTTTCTAGATGTCAACCTTGGTAATTGAAATCGAACGACCATCTGATCGGAGGATAATTTATGTTCGATTAAAGTATCACGATTCATTTCATGTCCAATTTAAGGGGAACCCAAAAGGTCACACACAACAAAGTCGAAATCAATGGTTAATAGTGCACAGTACAAATATAACAGCATATATGATTAGTGTAGGAATTGTTCATAAATGGTTCAATGTGTTTAATTATTGAACATATAATTTATGAGGTTCCATAGTGGCTTAGGGATTGGTGAATGATGATGGGGACACTTTGGGAATTGAAAAAAAAAAATTTACTATTAATGTGAATAATAAATTTTTTGTTATTTGTTTTGAATTCCAATTCGGCCCAAACTCTTATTAGGGTTTTATAATCTTATTTAACCACTAAATTAAGATCCAATGGCTAAGATTAAATTAGCTTTTATCCCACATCAGATTCTTAATTTTTTTGTTGTCTTTGGAGCACTATATAAACCCAAAGAATTCTTCACAAATTGCTACACCAAAACATTTCATATCTTGGGTTTATATAAGTGAGCAACTCTAAAGTTTAAGAGTAAGCCACTGATTTTGAGGATCCTTAAGTCCAATTGACTAGAGGAACCTCGAGTTAAAAGTTTTGAGGTATTTGCCTAGGCTAGCACCAAGGGCAAAATACCTGTGCACTCAAGGCGTAGGCTTGCCATTGAGTTTTGGCTTTGGAGTGTGTTGTTGGGTTTTCTAGGTCAAACCAAGATCATATTAAGCGATGAAAAGTGTGAATACAACAAAGTAAAGTTGCGGAAATACTCACTTTGATCGGATTTGTGATGCGATGAACAAAAAAATTTTCCTTGCTCCGTTGAAGCTCTCGGCCAAGCTCCTCTTTGGTGCTCCAAGTTTCGGCCAAGGTCCCATTTGTGTGCTCCATGCTCAAAGCTTTGTAAATGGATTCCATGCTCATGAATGGGTTTCCCTATCACCTTCGAATGACCCGTTTGAGTGCTAGCTCTTGTGAAAATTTGCAACAAATCTTCAAGAATGTGAAGCCAAGCTTCACGCCACTTTGAGAGAAAATGGAAGGCCTAGTTTCGGCCAATGAGAGTAATGAGAGAGAGAGAGTTGTGTTGGTTTTTTTGATTTCCAAAAACAAGTTAAATGATATACCAAAATTAAATAAAATGGTATTAGTCATTCAAACCATCACACTTGAGTGTTTGGTAAGCAACCATCAAATCCCATCAACTTCCATCAATCAAAAGGTGATGTGATAGACAAATGATGTGACATGATGTGACTAATGGGCCCCACTTGATTCAAAATGCGAGTGGGCCCGCAAACACTCTCGGGCTCGGGTTCGCTAATTCCGAATTAACGAATTTTCGTTGCGACATAATTAAATCAAATTTAATTAAATAATTATGCCTAGCAAAATTACTATTCATGTCGATCGCGAATTAATTCCAAATTAACTCGTTTGCCCGAATTAAAATCTAATTTTAATTCCGCGTCGAAATCTAATTTCGTTTAATGTATCGAATATATTATTTTATCGATTAATTCCAAATTAATCGTTCTCTTTCTTTAAATATTATTTTTTCCCAGATAAAATATCTCCGTAATTAATCCTAGATTAATTTTCTCTCTCTATTAATTAATCCCAGATTAATAATGTGCGAGTCGTACGTCATCAGTGAATCTTCGGGAAGGGACTCATGAGATCCCCGTATATGTTGGTAGTAAATCCGGTCATCGGACTATTCGAACACGTACGTACCTAGTACTATGTTTTTGCCAATTTACAAGACATGGTTGACTTCTAACAAAGCACCGTGCCTACCCAATCCTCAATAAATATTCTTAAAGGAATATGTAATCTATATCAGGCATATTATACGTAGTATTGCGTATTGCGATCCAGTATCGAATGTCACATGCAAGGCCTGGGGCTGGAATTGTGTCTGCCCCGTACGAAGCACATATCGGATCTCTGGTAACTAGTCTCTATAATCGGATAAACATGACCTAGTCATATTATCCCGATAGCTACAGCATATAAGAACACCAGTTTCGTATCCTACGTGACCATCATCTCCATATGACTGGAGTGATACTTCCATCTTGATATCACACCCAATACACTAAGATTCTCAATATACCCAGAAGAGGCGTACACAGAACTTGTTAAAGCCCTGGACGACCAAAACCAAAGTATATTGATTGTCGCAAGTATTAGTGGTGCAAGTCTCAGGTTATGACCAAATACACCTACCTTGATTCGGACATCCATAGACACATAATCATACTACCAATGGAATTTCGAGGGGTCTATCCAGAGCGAAGCTGTTTCCGTACCATCGGTAAACACAACCTCCTATTACACTTGCATAAGTATCCAATACTTAAATATAAGAGAAATATGTCGTTATGCTCCCACAACGCGCACAAGTGCAATACTAGTCTATTCCGCATTATCGATGTCCAATATTGATAATACTACGACTAGGGATGTTTTAATGATTAAACCTTAGTGGATTAATACTGTCTCATATCTTATTAATTCGGAACTAATCATATGGACTTTTATCATTTATATATCTTGGTAATCCAATTACAAATGATAAAAGAGCAATTTCCTTTGTCACATAGTTAATTTGTACAACAACACCAAGTTCTATACAAATAGTGATGTTATGGTCATAATTGTCCAACAATCTCCAACTTGGCCTATAGCCAATCACTCAAGTGTCCTACACTTGAACTATGTATTGTTCGCTCAAACTTCTGCTGAGAAACTGCTTTCGTCAGCGGATTTGCAAAGTCATCATCTGATGCGATTTTTCAATATACGGGTTTCTCGGAGAGTGTTAAAAACTTTAAATCTTTCCCAGAAGATCCTTATTCCTAGACTAAAGGTTGTCTCTCCCAAGTAGTCTACGAAGAATTTTCATGAAAGCCAAGCTTTCACTGATTGTATTATGGGAATGTCATTTCCAAGAAATGATATATCATCATTATTTAGGACAATCACTGTCAGTGCGCTCCCACTAACCTCCTTATATACACAAGAATCATTTTCATTTTGAATTAAATCATATACCATTATGATTACATCAAAATGATAGCTCCAAGAACGCAATGCTTGCTTCAATCCATAAATGGATCAAATTAACTTGCAAACCTTGTTTTCTCGTTTTGGTGCGACAAAATCGTCAGGATGTTGTAAACATCCTCCAAAAGGTTTCCATTTAAGGAAAGCGGTTTTGATGTTCACCTGCCACATTTCATAAATGAAACATGCAGCATTAGCAAGCATTATCCAAATGGATTTTAATTATGGCAACAAGTAAAAGGTTTCGTCGTAATCGACACAATGTTGATAACGATACATTTTCGCTATAAGCCTAGCTTAGTACGTTTGTATGTTGCCATCCATGTTTGTCTTCCTTGAAGACTCATATAGTACCAATAGACACAATACCTTCCGGTACATCAACCAGTGTCCAAACTTGGTTGGTATACATGAAATCCATTCGGACATCATGGCACTTTGCCATAATAGGGAGTCGATATCTTGTATCACTTCCTTATACGAAGTCAGTTCGTATTCCTCAATAAGATTGACATCTTTACGAGGTGAGATCAGAAACCCATACCTCCCAGGTTGTTTTCTGACTCTCTCCGACTTGCGCGGTTCTTGTGTATTTGAAGATTGTGGTACAGTTTCATCCCTGATGAACTATTTGTGTTCCATTAAGGAATCGGTGCCTGGAACAGTATTACTACTCCGATTTTCATCGAGTTTTACTTTCCTCCCACTTACCACTGCATATAGGTATTCCTCTTTGGAAAACCGCATGGCGAGCAACAATTAAATTGTTCTCTTGTGAGTTGTATAAGTACTATACTTTGGTTACCCTAGGATAACCTACAAATTTAGGCACTTATCCGATTTGGGTTCTAGTTTGGTATCATCCAAACATATGCCTAGCATTCCCAAATCTCCAGGAATGAGAAAGCCCGGTTTCTTTCCTGTTCATATCTAATATGAAGTCTGTCTAACAGATTTTCATGGAACCTTATTCAAAATAAGTATTGTACTGTTTAATGCGTATCCCGAGAAGGAAAATGGTAGCTCATAGCGACTCATATATTAACCTTACTTTGTCCAACAAGGTTCAGTTTCTCCATTTGGACACACCGCTCAATTGAGGTGTTCCGGGAGGAGTGCACTGTGAAAGAATACTATACTCTTTCAGGTAATCGAGAAACTTATTGCTTAAGTATTTTCCATCATAGTCCAATCGTGATGTTTAATACTTTAGCTGATATGTCCGTCTACTTCATGTCGAAACTCTTTGAATTTATCAAAAGTTTCTGATTTATGTTTCAAAAGAAACACATAACCATAACACGATGCCACATCCGTAAAGGTTACGAAGTGTTCATATCAACCTCTAGCCTAGCTAGATATGGGCCCACTTACGTCACTATGAACGAGGGCTAACAGATCGGTGGCACTTGTACTTTTACCAAGTAAAAGGTGTTTTTAGGCATTTGCCTAATAAACTAGATTCGTATACATCATTTGAATAGGATCAAATCTGTCCTAGTATCCACTCTTCGAAAGTGTGGATATACGAGTCTTGTTAATTGTGTCCTAGACAACAATGCCACAAATAAGTCTCATCTGATTAATTCAGTTTGAGCTATTTGTCTGTCATGTTATACATTTGAGATTCATTTATATTCTAAATATATATACTGTTATTCACATCTAATGTGCTTATCTCAATATCATCTTTATAAAATAAAACACTTTAGTGTTCTAGAATATAAAGGTATACCCGCAACGAGTTATACTCTGATATAGAGATAATATTTCTAGTCAAACTAGGTACATTTTAACAGTTTCCTAATTTAAGTACATACCCGAAGGGTAGTTCCTAAACTTAGGTTTCTACGGTTAAAACAGGGACTTTCATCCCATTTCCAACACGCAGATCAATCTCAACTGAAGTCAGTATCCTGCTAATCAGCAGATTCCGCACATCAGTACATATCTTATGTACCACATCTAGTATCAAAAAATCCAATTTCGAAACTAGTAGCGAATATGTTTATGACAAACATACTTGAAGCCGGAGCCTTGCCCTTCTTCATTTCCTTCATGTCTGCCTTGTCCATACGGCAGTCACGCTTTAGTGACCCCGTTTGCCACAGTTTAGGCAGACATCTTGCGATATGTCCTTTATCTTCCCAGAAGACTGTGATGATTTTGCCTTTGCCCCTTTAGAAGCTCTAGCTCTGCCTCCTAGAGCATAACCATTAACTCTCCAAAAGTTTACTCTTGATTCACACTGAACCTGCCCCAACTTTCGGGTAGAGACTATAAGATCAAATCTTTGGCAGTCTCAGCCACGTAGGTAATGCCCAACTAACCTAGCTGATCGATGTCAGCAAACATCTGCGACACCTAGTGCTCGATAGATATACCCTCTGAAATACACGAGCTAAAGAGCTTCTTTTGCAATTTGTACTTCTAAGATTTAAGAATAAATCTATGAAGATATTTAATTTCATCGTCATGGTACAATGATCTAATCCTTAATTTGACGATGGAATTATAGTGTCATTGCATCAAGCATAATGGATTGAGCACTAAAGTTATCATCACATGAATCTTCCAAAGATCATGTTCTACAATTCGCTCAACTCCGGGCTTAGGCGCGAGATGTTTCTCTATCAAATAAAGTAACTCCTCAATTCCCAGGACTATCCTGAGGTTCTATTCCCAATATGAAAATTAAAGCTGTTTAATGACATTTTCTCCCAGGATTATGTTTTAAACACTAATCTTTCAGTTATCTTGATTGCTATAGTCCAACTATCCAATCAACGATTTAAGGTACTATTGAATATAATGATTATTATAGTCTAACTATACAATCAACTATAATTTTATTGGTTAAATTCAAATATATTGATACTATAATCCAATTATATAATCAACTATAAATGAAATAGTTTGAATACAGACCAACTGTTTAATTTAAAACAACAATTAAATATTAGTCCAACTAATATATATATATATATATATATATATTGACGAAAAATGAAATGAGCGCGTATTGGCAAGTATCTAAACGAATTGTAAAATTAATACTTGCCTTCCACTATTTTTCGGCGAGCCTCTAACCCTCTGTTGAGTACTCGGGAAACCTTGTTTCCTAGTGGGCTAGGATCCCGTTAAATAACACACAACCTTGACTTTGGCCAACAAATTGTATGATATTTAACTAGGTAGATCTCTAGGATCAATTGGATCGCATCCAATTCCTAGATCCAGTAGGTGGACATCCAAGTCCGAAACATATATCTAATATATGCCAATATATCCGATATATTTCCTAACTTTTTTCCTCTGAATCAATTAAGCCTTGGCTTTGGCACAACAAACTTAATGATTCCAATTAAGCGGGACCCATTGACCTTGGAAAGCTTCGTAATCGATGTCGATGGACAAAAAGTGATCTTGACTTTAGCCAACAAATCACAACTTGGACAAGACATGCGATATGGAACAAAGCCTTCAAGTTTCAAACACATCCGTGATGGACAAAGGTCTTGACTTTGGCCAACAAACCAGTGCCAATCTTGGATCTTGAGAATGAAACATTCAATGGAAGAAAAATCGTTTAATATTTGTTGAGGGTTTTTCGCGTAATTGGCAACCAATTAATTATCTTTGATTAGGTCTCATCATACACCCTTAAACATGCATTCTAAAAGCATAGTAAGACGCGATAAATAAATTTAATAATGATATGCGGATGGATATTTAAAACAACTTGTTCCTATAACAAATCTCTCACTTTCCTCTCTCCCGCTAGCACAAATCTTACTTCTAACCAATTACATAACTCTTCTAAAGAAACCTCATTTACATTGAGGGGAATAGGTGATAAGAGAAATACAAAGAATCAAGAGGTAATAGGCTGGACACGCAGGTCCAATTTAATAAATTCTAAATTTATTACAACAATTTCCAAAATTGCCCTCACCCATATAATATCCATCTGATATACATTAGTCATACATCACATCCATGTATTCACATAAAGCATGTTATCAATCAATCTAATCCAATTAATTAATCTGAAGTTAATGACCATCCAATGTTCAAACAACGATTTGATTTGCGCGAGTCAAACTCATTTTAAGAATAAGTACTCAAAGTACGAATTCTCGAATTATATTAAACTACAACATTAAATCCAATTTAATTTGCATTCAATACTAATTCTTTATTTAATTCTAAATTAAATAATTACACTTTATTAATGAGCCTTTGTGACTTAGATTCTAAATCTAATCATTACGGGTCTCAAAGCCCAATTAACATCCAATGTTAATTTAATTAAAGTTTCATGGGCTTTCAATTAATTTATAAGGCATGGACTTTGGCAACCAAAGCCCATTAAGGAATCACCCTTTGCCAAAAATCAATTTAGGCCCAATTAAAATTTTAAAGGTCCATTATATTATATTTGGACTTTATGGATATGGTTTTGGGCCCAATTGGATCCAACCAATTAACCTAAACCAAACATGGCCCAACCAAGCCCATTAAGCCCAAATACAACTTTATTAGCCCAATTCCAAATTTATCCCAACCAATTTAATCACAAGATTCCAAATATCACAATTAAATTATTTAAAATGTATTAGCCATAATTAATTAATCAAATTAACATTTCCAAAATATCAATTTACATAATTAATCATGCTTATTATCATCAACACATGTCCAACATTATTGAATCAAAAAATCATATCATTTCCATTCTTACTAGGTCCCGGCAATTTAGGGTTTTTCAAATCCGATTTCGATTTTAATCCAATTAAATCCTAAATCAATTTACCCCAAGTCTTTCAACTCATCCAATGATCAAAAGAACAAAAATCACCATGACTTTAAGGCACCTAAACTTTCGGCCAAGCCAAAAATTGGGGGAAAATTAATCCAATTCAATTTTCATCAAATTGATCATGCATAACTCTAAGTTATCATCATTCAAGCATATTTAAACAATCAATTTCTTCAAATCATGCTCAAATCAATTTTACCCAAATTTTACCCTAAATCAATTTCATGCTTAATCAAGGCTCTTGATACCATTGTTGGGTTTTCTAGGTCAAACCAAGATCATATTAAGCGATGAAAAGTGCGAATACAACAAAGTAAAGTTGCGGAAATACTCACTATGATTGGATTTGCAATGCGATGAACACAAAAATTTTCCTTGCTCCATTGAAGCTCTCGGCCGAGCTCCTCTTTGGTGCTCCAAGTTTCGGCAAAGGTCCCATTTGTGTGCTCCAAGCTCCAAGCTTTGTAAATGGATCCATGCTCATGAATGGGTTTCCCAATCACCTTTGAATGACCCCTTTGAGTGCTAGCTCTTGTGAAAATTTACAACAAATCTTCAAGAATGTGAAGCCATGCTTCACGCCACTTTGAGAGAAAATGGAAGGCCTAGTTTCGGCCAAGGAGAGGAATGAGAGAGAGAGAGAGTTGTTTTGGTTTTTTTAATTTCCAAAAACAAGTTAAATGATATACCAAAATTAAATAATATGGTATTAGTCATTCAAACCATCACACTTGAGTGTTTGGTAAGCAACCATCAAATCCCATCAACTTCCATCAACCAAAAGGTGATGTGATAGACAAGTGATGTGATATGATGTGACTAATGGGCCCCACTTGATTCAAAATACGAGTGGGCCCGCAAACACTCCCGGGCTGAGGTTCGCTAATTCTGAATTAAAGAATTTTCCGTTGCGATGTAATTAAATCAAATCTAATTAAATAATTATGCCTAGCAAAATTATTATTCACGTCACTTGTGAATTAATTCCAAGTT
This sequence comes from Zanthoxylum bungeanum, assembly GCA_019454045.1. Lineage (NCBI taxonomy): Eukaryota > Viridiplantae > Streptophyta > Magnoliopsida > Sapindales > Rutaceae > Zanthoxylum > Zanthoxylum bungeanum. The sequence continues at coordinate 9,518 of SKCR01044735.1, forward strand.
AACTCGTTCTCCCGAATTAAAATCTAATTTTAATTTCGAGTCGAAATCTAATTTCGTTTAATATATCGAATATTTATTTTTTATCGATTAATTCCAAATTAATCGTTCTCTCTCTCTTTCAATAATATTTTATCCCAGATAAAATATCTTCGTAATTAATCATAGTTTAATTTTCTCTCATTTAATTAATCTCAGATTAATAATGTGCGAGTCATACGTCATCGGTGAATCTTCGGGAAGTGACCCATGAGATCCCTGGATATGTTGGAAGTAAATCCGGTCATCGGACTATCTGAACACGTACGTACCTAGTACTACGTTTTTACCGATTTACAAGACATGGTTGGCTTCTAGCAAAGCACCGTGCCTACCCGATTCTTCAGAAATATTCTTAAAGGAATATGTAATCTATATCAGGCGTAGTATACGTAGTATTGCATATTACGATCCAGTATCGGATGTCACATGCAAGGCCTGTGGATGAAATTGTGTCTGCCCCGTACGAAGCACATATCAGATCTTTTGTAACTAGTCTCTATAATCGGATAAACATGACCTAGTCATATTATCCCGATAGCTACAGCATATAAGAGCACCAGTTTCGTATCCTACGTGACCATCTTCTCCATATGACTGGAGTGATACTTCCATATTGACATCACACCCAATACACTACGATTCTCAATATACCCAGAAGAGGCGTACACAGAACCTGTTAAAGCCCTGGACGACCAAAACCAAAGTATATTGATTGTCGCAAGTATTAGCAATGCAAGTCTCAGGTTAAGACCAAATACACCTACCCTGATTCGGACTTCCATAGACACATAGTCATACTACCAATGGAATTCTGAGGGGTCTATCCAGAGCGAAGCTGTTTCCGTACCATCGGTAAACACAACCTCCTATTACACTTGCATAAGTATCCAATACTTAAATATATGAGAACTATATCGTTATTCTCCCACAACGCGCACAAGTGCAATACTAATCTATTCCGCATTATCGATGTCCAATCTCGATAATACTACGACTAGAGATGTTTTAATGATTAAACCTTAGTAGATTAATACTGTCTCATATTTTATTACTCCGGAACTAATCATATGGACTTTTATAGTGGATATATCTTGGTAATCGAATTACAAATGATAAAAGAGCAATTTCCTTTGTCACATAGTTAATTTGTACAAGAACACCATGTTCTATACAAATAGTGATGCTATGGGTCATAATTGTCCAACATGTGCATCTTTGGAAGCCACACACTTGGGTTGCTCTTTGGAAGGTGGAAGAGCTTGCTGAGTTTGAGAAAAGCTTGTAGATTGGAGGGAGGACTAGAGGAGTCTACGTTTCAAGTAAGTCTTTTTCTTCCTTTATATTAATTAGAGTTCTTTTGATAGTTAGCATGTTTAGGTTTATGTTTTTTGCATGTTTTACGAGTTTTATGCTTAGAATATATAGTAACATACCTGGGCTTGTAGAATAATCAAAACAAATGGGTCTTGTGCAAAGGGAAAGCGACATAATAATTTTAATTTTCCGCTGCGCACTCGCGGCCGCTTCCCTATAGTGGTATCAGCGCGCCGTTATTATTTTGATTAGTCACTCATTTAAACTCGAAATTGGGTGTTTAAAAGCTCGTTGGAAAGATAACACCCTGAACCTAATTTTAGGCACAAGTTTTGCATGATTTGGTTAAGATTTGAATTGTGAAATTGCATTTAAGATTTGAATAAAATAAAATGCAATATCATAATTAAATATTAATCAAAGTTATTTAATGCCTAAAATAATTCCAACATATTAAAACTATATGCTTGATGATTCTATGTATGATTAGAATTGGCATGATTATTTTAGGTGCAAGCATCTAGAGAGTTTCTAAGGAAATAGAGAGTGTATTGCATATCCCTTAGCTAAGTAATTATTCCGTGATGAACTTAGAGATTTATTACCATTAAGGCTAATAAATATAAATCACTTGTTTATAATAAAAGACATTATAAAAGATACAAGTGGGTTGGGACCAATGGGTTAATAAAACTTTCCAAACTAAAGTTAATTTAACCAAAGGTATTACTAGAGTTAGATAATTATTTGGTGTCTTCCTTCACTCACTACCTTTTTATAGCCAAAAGGAAAAGTTGTGAAGACATCTAGATAATCATTTACTCAAAGCTTACCTTAAAGCATATTTAAAGTGTTGGACTAATTTGGAGGATCTATTGTTTATTCCTGTCACCAAGGCAATAAGAGCCTAAGAGGTAAGGGTATTTAAGAGATTTCGCTCCACCCTCTCTCTGGGGAATTTTCAATGGAGGAATCCATTTGACAGTTATTCACTTAAACTTGCTAAAATCCTCAATAATAATTTAAGTCTAAAATTTACCTCCCATTGTAAAGTATAGACCCAAAGGACTTAAACTGTATTGGCAGGACTAGGCTTTACCAGATTGACTAATACCAATTTGTCCCTGAATCGCACTATTGACAATGGTTTGACTTTTATGAGTCATAAGACGCATCGACCCTTAGGCGTGGTCTTATAACTTAATAGCAAATATTGGGTGTCCAAAAGGACTAGCATAAGCTATGGTATGTTTGATTGCCCAACCCAATGATCAAGGAATTGTGATTTATATGATAAATTGGTTGGGAACCTACCTAATTATCATATTTTTTAACGATCAGCTCTAGTCGGAGTTATGAAATAATGATAATGGGATCCTTGCCCATAAGAAATCCATCATATTGGGTTGATGCGATTTGCTTAAAATTTGAAAACAATTGAGTGGGAGGACCTTCATAATATTAAAAGCCCATGTTATTATGAAAAATTCATGAAAACATAATCCTAATTTTAACATTCTCTCTTAAGAGGTGGGTTAAAATATTTCACAAACATTCAAATGGCACACAGAGTATCACTTCATTCCATCTTTGATGAACATAAGCTCAAATGGGACAACTATAATGACTGGTTTAGAAACCTTAAAATTGACTTACGACAAGAAAACATTTTCTATGTTCTTGAAAGACCATTTCCCCCTGAACCCGCAGAAGATGCTGACCAAAATACATTTGATGCTTGGAAGAAACACGTCGATGATGATAAGAAAGCAGTTTACATAATGCTTGGCTCTATGTCGGACGAACTTCAGAAAGCTCACGAAGATATGGATGCTCAAACCATCATCTTTCACTTGAAGGAGTTGTATGCAACTTTCGTTCATACCGTGAGATTCCAAGTTTCATGTGCCTTATTCCAAACAAGGTATAAAGAAAGATCTGTTAGTGGACATGTGCTTAAGATGATTGGCCACATTGAAAATTGGCCAACCTCGGGTTCATCATGGATCATGATATAGGTCACGATCTAATTCTTCAGTTCTTACCAAAAGAATTCTCTAACTTTATTATGCAGTTTCATCTGTCTGATAAAGAAGCTACTTTAGCAGAATTGCACAATCTGATAAAGCAAGCAGAGAAGGACTTGAAACTGGAGCTTAAAACCTCTGTCATGCTTACGGGTACGGACCTAAAGCCACGAGGCCCAAAGAAAAATAAGGGCAATGCCAAGGCTCCAGATCACCTAAAGCCCAATGGTAAGGTGGTGAAGAAAAAGGGAAAGGGGAAATGTTTCTTTTATGGAAAGAAGGGTCATTGGAAGAAAGACTGCAGATCCTTGATAGCCAAGGAAGCTAGAGAAGCCCAAGAGGCCAAGAAGCCCAATGATTCAGGTATGTTGTATATGATTGAACTATATTCTCAAAACTCTGAACCTTCTACTTGGGTGCTTGACACCAGTTGTGGGACTCACTTGTGTAACAATGTGCAAGTCCTGAGAAACAGTAGGAGACTCCGTCATGGGATGTTGACTTACGCACAGGTAATTGAGTAAAACTGGCTACATTGTGCATGGGGGCTTATTCATTAGTTTTGCCGAATAATTTAGTTTTAGACTTAGAAGATTTTGTTTATGTACGTTCTCTAGTAAATAACATCATTTCAATTTCTTCTTTATGTAATAAAGGCTTTTCATGCCTAATAAGTTGTAATGAATGTTCTATTTATTTCAATAAAATAAAATATGGAGATGGTATTTTGAATAATGGTATCTATGTCTTACAAACTAACAAAGAATGTTCAACCTCTAATATATACAACGTTAACTCGAATAATCTCAGTGAATCACTTCTATGGCACAGTCGCTTAGGTCATATCAATGAAAAAAGATTAACTAAGCTACATAAGGATGGATATTTCAAACCCTTCAAATATAAACCTTATGGAACTTGTGAGTCTTGTTTACTTGGTAAAATGACCAAATTACCCTTCAAAGGTAAAGGATAGCGTGCAACAGATATATTAGAACTCATACACTCTGATGTATGCGGACCAATGTCAGTCACCACTAGAGGTGAATTTTCTTACTTCATTACCTTTATCGATGGTCATTCGCGATATGGGTATGTGTACCTTATACGGTACAAATCTGAAGCCTTTGAGAAATTCAAAGACTTCAAGGCTGAAGTAGAAAACCAGCTTAATAAAAGTATTACGTCACTAAGGTCTGACCGAGGTAGTGAATACTTAAACAACGAATTTCAAGATTACTTGAGAGAAAATGGCATTGTTTCCTAGTGGACTCCTCAGGAACTCCACAGCATAATGGGGTCTCCGAAAGGAGAAATTGGACATTATTAGAATGGTCCGATCAATGATGCCAGACACGGATCCACCTCATTCATTTTAGGGTCTTGCTTTAGAAACTGCAACACTACTACTAAACCAAGTTCCTTCCAAGACTGTCAGTCAAACACCATTTGAGTTATGGTATGGGAAATGTCCTACTCTTAGTTTTCTAAGAGTTTGGGGATGTGACGCATATGTCAAGCTCACACAAACTAACAAATTGGATGATATGGCAGTTAAATGTAAGTTTGTAGGATATGCCTTGAACTCAAGAGCATATGTGTTCTACGTCCCAAATGAACAAAGAACATTTGTTTCACGAAATGCTAAATTTCTAGAGATTGAATTCCTTCTCAAGAAATATAGTGGGAGTAGACTTGACCTCGATGAGGTACGAGAAGAACAAACTAACATAGAACTAAACCCCGGGCCACTAAAAAGGGCAGCGACGGAACAACCACAAGGTTATGAACTCAGAAGGTCTGGTCGGGAAAGACATGAACCTGAAAGATATGGTTTCCATATGGATGAGGAACATGATCAGGTCATTGATAATGACGATCTCACCAGTTATGACGAAGCAATGCGTTACATTGATTCAGTCAAGTGGCTTTAGGCCATGAAATTCGAAATAGACTCTATATATCAGAATCAAGTCTGGGACTTAGTAGATGCACCCGATGGGATAAAACCCATAGGCTGTAAGTGGATTTACAAGCGTAAAACTGATGTAAAAGGCAACATCCAAACCTATAAGGCTAGGTTGGTGGCCAAAAGGTTATAGACAAATCCAAGGAATTGACTATGACGAAACCTTCTCGCCTGTTGTAATGATAAAGTGCATTCCAATTTCACTGGCACTAGCTGCACACTTTGATTATGAGATTTGGCAGATGGATGTCAAAACAGCTTTCCTTAATGGGAACCTCGTAGAGGAAGTCTACATGACACAACCTGATGGGTTTGCATCTAAGGATGATCATAATATTATGGACTCAAGCAAGCCTCCAGAAGTTGGAATATACAAGTTGATGAGACAATCAAAGAATTTGACTTCATCAAAAATATAGACGAGCCTTGTATTTACAGGAAAAGTAGTGGGAGTGCTGTTGTATTTCTTGTATTATATGTCAATGACATATTAATCATCAGGAATGATATTCCCATGATGCAAGCCACCAAGCAATGGTTATCTCAGAATTTCTCCATGAAAGATTTGGGAGAAGCAGCCTACATCCTCGGCATTAAGATATATCGTAATAGATCTAAGAGGTTGTTAGGACTTTCTCAATCTACGTACATAGATAAAGTTTTGAAAATATTCAAAATGGAAGATTCCAAAAGAGGTAATTTACCTACTTGTCATGGAATCAAATAATCTAAGGAGTAATGTCCACATACTCCTTCAGATAGAGAGCATATATGAAGGATCTATTATGCTTCACTAATAGGATCGATCATGTACGGCATGCTATGTACAAGACTTGATGTCTTTTATGCTCTTAGCATAACGAGCAGGTATCAGGCAAATCCTGGTGAGCAACATTGGGCAGCTTTCAAAACAATCCTCAAGTATCTGAGAAGAACTATGGATGTGTTTTTGACATACGGAGATTGTTCTGAGATGAAAGCCATTGGTTACTGTGATGTGAGCTTTCAGACCGATAGAGATGAAAGCAGATCGCAAACAGAATATATGTTTACTTTATATGGCGGTGCTATAAGTTGGAAAAGCTCAAAGCAGTCAACTACATTGAACTCCACCCCTGAAGCCGAGTATATTACAGTATCTAAGGCAGCTAAAGAAGCAGTATGGATAAAGAAATTCATCACAGAGCTGGAAATGCTTCCCGTAATAAAGAATGGCGTCACGGTGTACTGTGACAACACAGGCGTCGTTGCTCAATCAAAGGAACAAAGTCCCACCAGAAATCCAAGCATATACTCAGGCGATTTCATCTCATCAGGGAGATTGTTGAGAGAAAATAAGTTATTATAGAGAAAATACCCACAGAAGATAATCTTACAGATTCTCTAACTAAAGGGCTGACTCAACAAAAGCATGATAGGCACACCCGAGAGTTTGGTGTCCAGATTCATACTAGTTGGCTATAGTGTAAGTGGGAGATTGTTAGGGATATGCCCTATACCCAACTTGTGGATGGGCTATATGTACATGTATTTGTAATATTTTCATTAATTAATAAAATGAAAATCTTTATTATACGTGTCTTATATAACTTATATGAATCATCAACACTGTAACAAAGCCCTTGGAGTAATAAGATGATGTCTTCCACACCTTATGAGAATAATTACTCTTACATGTTCCTAGTTATAGTTTTGTGAATAATCTAGGCGTTCACAAAGTGGAGAGACTAACATGATGATATGATCTGCCCTAAAGTGGGGTAGCTGATCTCATAGGCTACTAGCGGAGATCCGTCCGCTTGGTGTATCACATGGATACACGAGTTTCTCATGTCCATCGAACTGACCGCCGAAAGTTTTCATATGGAGTGTTTATCCCATATGTCTATGAGAACTTTCATGTATCGATTATATGACTAGTCCTTAGACTAGAGGTCTTTACAATCTTATATGTGGATCAAATAACTTTGACATTCTCCTTCCCCGGTTCAAAAGATCTGGTCATAAGGGTATAATTGGGTCATTTGTTGAAAAACATGAAGTTTGTAAAGATACAACAGAGAATCGCCACTCTCTTGGATAATATTTTCTTATAAGAGTAGTATTCCAGTTCGCGGGTTGATATGTGTGATCAGTGCTTGAGACTGTGGCCACAGCGGAAGAATCATGGGAGATTCTTGGGTTAGCACGATTCATGACAATATCAACAACATACCTTTGACCATATAGGTAGACACTTTCTGTACCTTGGGTCAATATGTGGGGATACAGTGAGGCGATGGACCATATCATCTGTAAATCGCATACATAATGGGTATATATATATATTTCCTTCTCATTTAGGTGCTTTGGCATGTTGCTAGATGTGAAATCTTGGTCATTGAAATCGAACGACCATCTGATCGGAGGATAATTTATTTTCGATTAAACTATCACTATTCAATTCATGTCCAACTTGAGGGGAACCCAAAAGGTCACACACAACAAAGTCAAAATCAATGGTTAATAGTGCACAGTACAAATATAACAGCATATATGATTGTTGTAGGAATTGTTCATAAATGGTTCAATGTGTTTAATTATTCAACATATCATTTATGAGGTTCCATAATGGCTTAGGGATTGGTGAATGACGATGAGGGCACTTTGGGAATGAAAAAAAATTACTATTCAAGTGAATAGTATTGTGAATAGTAATTTTTTTGTTATTTGTTTTGAATTCCAATTCGGCCCAAACTCTTATTAGGGTTTTATAATCTTATTTAACCATTAAATTAAGATCCATTGGCTAAGATTAAATTAACTTTTACCCCACATCAGATTCTTAAATAATTTTGTTGTCTTTGGAGCACTATATAAATCCAAAGAATTCTTCACAAATTGCTACACCAAAACCTTTCATATCTTGGGTTTATATAAGTGAGCAACTCTAAAGTTTAAGAGTAAGCAACTGATTTTGAGGATCCTTAAGTCTAATTGACTAGAGGAACCTCGAGTTAAAAGTTTTGAGGTATTTGCCTAGGCTAGCACCAATGGCAAAATACATGTGCACTCAAGGCGTAGTCTTGCCGTTGAGTTTTGGATTTGGTGTGTGCATCTTTGGAGGCCACACACTTGGGTGGCTCTTTGGAATGTGGAAGAGCTTGCTGAGTTCGAGAAAATCTTGTAGATTGGAAGGAGGACTGGAAGAGTCTACGGTTCAAGTAAGTCTTTTTCTTCTTTTATTTTAATTAGAGTTCTTATGATAGTTAGCATGTTTAGGTTTATGTTCTTTGCATGTTTTATGAATTTTATTCTTAGAATATATAGTAACATGCCTAGGCTTGTAGAATAATCAAAACAAATGGGTCTTGGGCATAGGCAAAGCAGCATAATAATTTTAATTTTCCGCTGCGCACTCGCGGCCGCTTCCCTACAGTGGTATCAGAGCGGCTTTTTGTCTTGATTAGTTCTCACTCATTTGAACTCGAAATTGGGTTTTTAAAAGCTCGTTGGAAAGCTAACACCCTGACCTTAATTTTAGGCACAAGTTTTGCATGATTTGGTTAAGATTTTAATTGTGAAATTGCATTTAAAGTTCATGCGTCACCAGAAAAATGTGAAAAGTAAATTTATTTGAATAAAATAAAATGCAATATCATAATTAAATATTAATCAAAGTTATTTAATGCCTAAAATAATTACAACATATTAAAACTCATATGCTTGATGATTCTATTTATGATTAGATTTGGCATGATTATTTTAGGGTGCAAGCATCTAGAGACTTTCTAAGGAAATAGAGAGTGTATTGCTTATCCCTTAGCTAATTAATTATTCCGTGATGAACTTGGAGATTTATTACCATTAAGGCTAATAAATATAAATCACTTGTTTATAATAAAAGACATTATAAAAGATACAAGTGGGTTGGGACCAATGGGTTAATAAAACTTTCCAAACTAAAGTTAATTTAACCAAAGGTATTACTAGAGTTAGATAATGATTTGGTGTCTTCCTTCATTCACTACCTTTTTATAGCCAAAAGGAAAAGCTGTGAAGACATCTAGATAATCATTTACTCAAAGTTTACCTTAAAGAATATTTAAAGTGTTGGACTAATTTGGAGGATCTATTGTTTATTCCTTTCACCAAGGCGATAAGAGCCTAAGAGGTAAGGGTATTTAAGAGAGTTCGCTCCACCCTCCCTCTGGGGAATTTTCAATGGAGGAATCCATTTGACAGTTATTCACTTAAACTTGCAAAAATCCTCAATAATAATTTAAGTCTAAAATTTGCCTCCCATTGTTAAGTATAGACCCAAAGGGCTTAAACCGTATTGGCAGGACTAGGCTTTACCAGACGGACCAATACCAATTTGTACATAAATCATACTATTGACAATGGTTTCACTTTTCTGATTCATAAGACGCAGCGACCCTTAGGCATGGTCTTATAACTTAGTGGCAAAGATTGGGTGTCCACAAGGACTAGCATAAGCTATGGCATGTTTGATTGCCTAACCCAATGATAAAGGAATTGTGATTTATATCATAAATTGGTTGGGAACTGTGGGACACAGAAACTGGACGACGCATGCTGTCCTAGGCTTGCAGCCTAGTCGGGAGTACGGAGTAGCCTCGGGGGACTAAACCGGAGAATAATGGAGTCGCCACCCGGTGTGAACCGGGAAAATGAGATTTAAGGCCGCACTCACCCCTCGCAAGGGAAGACCTTAAACCGTTGGGTTCAGAATGGTCTCTTACTTATGTCACTTGTAAGAAAGGATTTGTGTAAAAAATTTTAATCAAGCTTAAGTAACACTTATTTCCAAGAGTATCATGCTTCTAAATCCATATGCACAAAAATAAAACTTACACCTAAATTTGCATATATTTCACATCTAAAATTGCATGCTTGAAAGTACATCAAAGTTGCAACGAACATACAACTTCATTGGCATATTGTATTCATGGAAACACAAGCACACACTAACCACACAAGAACACATAAAGGCGAATCAAATAATGGCGAACATGTGATTTCATAGACATATCATAAACAAATAGCCATTACATGTCCATGCATAAATAAAAAGAGTCAAACTAAGTACATAATGCAAAAAGACACTTAAGGATGCAATTAGGCATTCAATTAAGCATGCTATGACATGGTGAAAAAGAAGATAACTAATATGGACATAAACACACATTGTAGGTATTGCATTTTTGCATATCAGCCCGATGATGAGTCTCGTATGGAGACACTACCTCTTTAGTTGTGAAATCCGCGGGAAACGGACGTTGGAAGGGTAAAGTTGGAAATTAGCATTTTGTCAGAGTTAACTCGCGTGTTTCGCTTCAGGTTCGCTTGTGGACCTCTATTTTAAAACAGACCAAACCCATTAAATCACATCCAAAAATAATTAAAATATTTAAAACACATGTCATAAATTAAATTAAAACAAATTAAACTTAAATTAAATTATTTAAATCACATTCACAAATTAAATCACCTTCATAAATTAAATTAAATCCATTTCCTAAAATACATAAATCACTTCCCCAAATTAAAAGATTTCTTTATCACATACTAAAATAAAAGATATCCCTAATTAATACACAAATCCTATCCTTTCCCAACAAGGTAAATCCCCTCCCTTGGCCTATAAAAATAACCCTTCTCCACACAATTCAAACCCTGGCAGATTCACACAAAAATACAAAAAAATAATAACCCTTAACCCTCCACGCAACCAGCCTGCCTGCTCCACGCCATCACCCTAACGCCACCTGCTCACCTTAACAAACCACACCCACTGACCCTTGCTCTCATCTCGCCCAACAGCCATCACCCCTCCTTCAGGTAAACCTTCACGCCATAAGACCAAAAACACTTCACTCACTCAACATCCACCAACTAAACCATAAAGCCCACTTCAACGACAAAAGAACCAAGCTCACCTTCGCCACCTTTGCTCACAAACCCTCACGCATCAACCTTCAGAGCCTGCCCTCACGCCCATTCTTCACGCACAAAACCCTGCCTTCACGCCCACTATCACGCACCAAGGCCCCTCCACTCATCACGCTGCTTCAAGCCTCACGCTTAGCCTGCCACACCGCTTATCTCCTTCTCTCGCCACCTAGCCACAAACCGCATAGCAGACTTGAGATGTCCCCACATTGCCTGACACCAGCCCACGACCTTGCCACCTAACTTCACACACACAAGACGCACACAAGCAGCACTCCAAACTCAGCCCATTCAATAAACACACAGCGCTTTAACTAGACAAGCCTTCGCACATTAACCCTCACTGCCAGCCCAGTTCAGCCGCACATTAACCCCCAAACAGCCCTAAAACTGCACTAAAAACAGTCCCAAAAGCTTCCCCAAAACAGTCCACAAACTGCAGCCCAAACCAGTCCAAATCTCTGAAAACAGTCCCCAAAACAGTAGCCTAATAGACCTGAAACAGTAACGGAGTGAAAACAACAACCCGAGCAGTGAAACCACGAGGAAAATCGTTGGATTAGTGAACCAGAAAAGTTGCGGAGTATCAATCCTTCCGACGGCCGTGTAACGCGCTTTCGAGGAATGACAAAAGAGGTTAGACCTGAGGGCACCCTTTTATTCATTATCTTTCGTTTATTTTATTTAATTGGAATATTATCGCATGAGAGTCGTTTGAGGCATGATGTGATTGTTGGATGAGCGGGATATGTGTTCCCTTTTGTGGTATATCGGATGGAAACCCGGACGTAAATTCCGTAGCCGATTCTGAATGGACGGTAGTATGGTATGCACTCGGGATACAACGCCACGTACCACTTAAGATACACGTATCTCGTTTCATCCAAATTTGTATTTGAGCATGTTATAGTCTTTAGGTTATTCGTTTATTATTTAAAGCATGGTTTAATTTAGTTTGTTATTTATTTGTTAAAGCATATTTAGGTTGTCCTTTATGCATGTTATTAGTTTATGATGTGTTTGGATAATGATTTATACATGTTGATTTAATGGTTTAATATGCTCGTTGTGTTACATTGCGTGAAGTTATTTGGATGAAAGCATTTAGATCTAAGTACCCTTGAGTATGATTATTGAGTAGACTTGGTTGATTCATTGCACAAATTATATCATCACAAGTGACATAAGTAAGGGACCATTTCGAACCCAACGGTTTGAGGTCTTCCCTTGCGAGGGGTGAGTGCGGCCTTAAATCTTTGTCCCGGTTCACACCGGGTGGCGACTCCATGTTATTTCGTACTCCCAACTAGGCCGCGAGCCTAGAACAGCGTCGTCAAGTTCTGTTGTCTACAGTTTGGCGACTCCACTGGGGATATTTTGAATCGGCCCCGAAATCATGTCTTGTGATGTTTATGATTTGTGCTTTAGTTAATCGTTTCGATAGTGAGTTGAAAGGGGTTAATCAAAGGCTTTGTTGGAGCTAGGTGATTGTTAGGTGTCTTCATTCACTCACTACTTTTTCATAAGGAAAAGTTGTGAAGACATCAAGATAATCATTACTTGTAGCTCGTTGTGACAGACTAGTTTGGAGGACTCGTTGTTCATTCCTGACACCAAGCGATAAGAGCCTAAGGGGCTTGGGTACTTAAGAAATCCTCGCTCCACCCTCCCTCTGGGGAATCTACAACGGGAATCCATTTGACAGTCAGTCATACACCATAACTCGTTGGCACGTACCTTTAGGTATAAAAAAGGTGCGCTCACTTGGTCGCTCGGACCCTTGAGTGGGGAGACCTAGTTGTGGGCAATCCTTCGTCGACGGGAGCTTTTGCCTATACCCCTGTAAACCCGCGTATTGGACCATTGTCATTTGGATTCAGTTGGACTTGTTGTCATGAGGTATGGGCTTGTTGGGCCATTTAAACTGGGACTAGTCTGTGCTTTATGGCAATCGGGCCAAAAGTTTCTAAAATACTGATGGGCCAACTTGTGTAAAATTCTTATGAGCTTATATATTACATGCATCGCACGCATCTCATGTATCTCATGCATACATGCATCATGTTAACCCCCGTGTCTTAAAAGCCATCATAGATATCTGTTGGGTTAGGGATAAAAGAAGAATTGTCAAAGAAGGGTTTAACAAACATGGATATCGTGGAAAAGGAAACCGAGGAACAGAGAACTTTACTGTAATGATAGAAAGACCATTGGGGGCCTTCAAAAAAAAAGGAAAAAAAAATTTGTTTGTTTTTAGTCCTTGATAGTTAGACATATGTCCGATGATGAAACTGATTGCCTTAGGGTGAAACCTTAGAAAAAATAAACCTTTGACGTGTTTTTATCTGATAATTTGAGTAATTGATCTATGTTAGACTCATGAGCACTTAATTATAGGTTCTTAGCAGTGAAAACCTGAGTAGTTAGCAAAGTGACTAGTTGAAGAAATTGTAGGTCGGTGAATGACCATTTGCTTAGATGTCTACCTTGATTTGCTTATGTTATGATGTGTGGTATGGTTGAAAATAAAAGAAAAGTCTCTAAAGAAAAGAATTGAACCGCCTATAACCGATAAGCGTGAAGCTACCCATGGGCGAGTATTAGGACCACCATGAGGAGAAATGCTACCTTAAGGGTAGGTGTGTTGAAAAAAAAGAGAAAAGAAAAAGAAAAAAAAGAAGTTCGAAATGAAAAGAAAAAAGAGAGAGACAAAAAAAAGAAAGAAAACCATACCACATTGAGCACAGAAAAGTAACTGCAGGCATAATCGAGACATCTAGGTTGGTTTGACCTATTGATCCCGATTTTTGAAACGAAATCATCGAGTTAGCTTACCTAAGGATTAAGCTGTGAAAGAACCTTTGCACACACACATGTGAGTCTGGCTTAGATCATTTATTCAAAGACTTGGATTCGAGTTGCATCGAATGTTTTGAAGGTTCTCTGGTTTCATTACTGAGCATTCTTTGAGGACAATGATATGTATAACTATTGGGACTATTTCGTAGCATGTGACATAGCATGATGATATGGAATGCCCCACTATGTGGTTCATCTTGACCAAGTGCAAACAGCGGAGACTAGAAAGGTAAACCAAGACTAGGGGCGACCAGTCTCCCACATCGTGAATCATGGACATAACAAGATATTAAGTCATGAAACCAGAAAGAAGACTGAGCAATCACCTGGAGAACTGGCGGAAGACCTAACCCAACAGAATAGGAAATTCATTCATGCATGCATACATACACGTAACATATTTTGCATTCTTTTTGTGTTTGTTTCGTTTTGTATTCACAGGTTTCAAAGAAGAAAAAGAGAAAGCGGCAAAGACAAGCCAACCAGAATCAGCAACATATGAGTAATAGTTTTGGGGATGAATCCCAGGGTTGAGGCCCATATCAGTATCAGTTTGGGGCGAGGCCCACTTCAGTATCAGTCTGGGGGCGAGGCCCACATCATTGTCTGTATAGGGGCAAGGCCCACATCAGTTTCAGTTTGGGGTCGAGGCCAATATCAGTATTCGTTTGGGGATGAGTCCCGGGGTTGAGGCCCACATCAGTATCAGCTTGGGGCGAGGCCCACATCAGTATCAGTTTGGGGCGAGGCCCACATCAGTATCAACTCAGGGTCGAGGCCCATATTATCAGCAACATCAGGAATGAATCCCATGGTCGAGGCCCATATCAGCAGTTTTCGAGAATGAATCCCAAAGGGTCGAGGCCCACATTGTCAGCAGTTTTGGGAAAGAATCCCAGGGTTGAGGCCCACATCAGTACCAGTTTTCGAGAATGAATCCCAGAGGGTCGAGGCCCACATTGTCAGCAGTTTCGGGAAAGAATCCCAGGGTTGAGGCCCACGTCAGCATCAGTATGGGGGCGAGGCCCACATCAGCATCAGTCTGGGGGCGAGGCCCACATTAGCATCAGTATCAGTATTACCGGGTATGGCATTCTGGGGGTGAGGCCCACATTAACATCAGTATTAGCAGTGCCGGGTATGGCATTCTAGGGGCGAGGCCCACATTGGTTCAGTATCAGTTTGCCGGGTATGTCATTCTAGGGGCGAGGCCCACATTACATAAGATCAGTTTCTACCGGGTATGGCATTCTGGGGGCGAGGCCCACATTGGTTCAGTATCAGTTTGCCGGGTATGTCATTTTGGGGGCGAGGCCCACATTACATAAGATCAGTTTCTACCGGGTATGGAATTCTGGGGTCGAGGCCCACATTAGCATTAGTATCAACATTGCCGGGTATGGCATTCTGGGGGCGAGGCCCATATTGGTTCAGTATCAGTTTGCCGGGTATGGCATTCTGGGGGCGAGGCCCACATTACATAAGGACAGTTTCTGCCGGGTATGGCATTCTAGGGGCGAGGCCCACATTGGTTCAGTATAAGTTTGCCGGGTATGGCATTATGGGGGCGAGGCCCACATTACAGAAGATCAGTTTCTGCCGGGTATGGCATTCTGAGGGCGAGGCCCACATTACATCAGATCAGTTTAGTCTGGGAATAGACACGCCGAAAATGGCACGCCGGGAATGGCACTCCGAGAATGGAGATATAGTCCAGGAATTGACAAGTCCGGGAATGGACACGCCGAGAATGGCACGCTGGGAATGGCACTCTGAGAATGGAGATATGGTCCGGGAATGGACAAGTCCGGGAATGGACACGCCGAGAATGGCACACCGGGAATAGCACTCCGAGAATGGAGATATAGTCCAGGAATGGACAGCTCGAGAATGAGCACGCCGGGAATGGAACTCCGAGAATGGAGATGTAGTTCGGGAATGGACAGCTCGAGAATGAGCACGCCGAGAATGGCCCTCCAGGAATGGCACTCCGAGAATGGAGATTTAGTCCGGGAATGGACAGCTCGAGAATGAGCACGCCGAGAATGGCACGCCGAGAATGGCACTCCGAGAATGGCACTCCGAGAATGGAGATACGGTTCGGGAATGGACCACATCACATCAACGGTTCGGAAATGGACTATCTCTCATCAGCAACGGTTCGGAAATGGACCGCTCTCACATCAGCAATGGTTCGAAAATGTACCACTCTCACATCAGTAATGGTTCGGAAATGGACTGTCTCTCACCGACAATAGTTCAGAAATGGACCACTCTCACATTAGTATGGTTCGAAAATGGACCACAATCACATCAGCTCGCCGAAAATGGCACTCCGAAAATGGAGCACAGTTCGGAAATGGACCAGTATCTCATCAGACGCCAAAAATGACACTCCAAAAATGTAGCATGGTTTGGAAATGGACCACAATCACATCAGCTCACCGAAAATGGCACTCCGAAAATGAAGCACGATTCGGAAATGGACCAGTATCTCATCAGACGCCGAAAATGGCACTCCGAAAATGGAGCATGGTTCGAAAATCGACCACAATCACATCAGCTCACCGAAAATGGCACTCCGAAAATGGAGCACGGTTCGGAAATGGACCAGTATCTCATCAGACGCCGAAAATGGCACTCCGAAAATGGAGCATGGTTCGGAAATGGACCACAATCACATCAGCTCGCCGAAAATGGCACTCCGAAAATGGAGCACGGTTCGGAAATGGACCAGTATCTCATCAGACGCCGAAAATGGCACTCCGAAAATGGAGTATGGTTCGGAAATGGACCGAAACTATCACAACCGCGACGCCTCAGAAATGAGGTTTAGCATGCCGAAAATGGCGCTCCGGAAATGGGGCAAGGTTTGGAAGGGGACCAACTCTCATCAGTTCAGTTCGGAAGTGATTCCTAGAGATCGCAGCATCTTGCAGGGATGAACCTCAGGGGTCGAAGTACCTCACCACCATCATCAAATTCAGTTCAGAGCAACAGGCAAACCAGGTGACAGCTGGCAAGCCAGGTAAGTAAAAATGCATTGCACGTACTTTGATAGGATTGTCATTGTCATACACTGCACAAGTCCCATCAAAGTGGGGGCAACTGTAGGCATTGCATTTTTGCATATCAGCCCGATGATGAGTCTCGTATGGAGACACTACCTCTTTAGTTGTGAAAGCCGCGAGAAACGGACGTTGGAAGGGTAAAGTTGGAAATTAGCATTTTATCAGAGTTAACTCGCGTGTTTCGCTTCGGGTTCGCTTGTTGGACCTCTGTTTTAAAACACACCAAACCCATTAAATCACATCCAAAAATATTTAAAATATTTAAAACACATGTCACAAATTAAATTAAAACAAATTAAACTTAAATTAAATTAATTTAAATCACATTCACAAATTAAATCACCTTCCTAAATTAAATTAAATCCATTTCCTAAAATACATAAATCACTTCCCCAAATTAAAAGATTTCCTTATCACATACTAAATTAAAAGATATCCCTAATTAATACACAAATCATATTCCTTTCCCAACAAGGTAAATCCCCTCCCTTGGCCTATAAAAATAACCCTTCTCCACACAATTCAAACCCCTGGCAGATTCACACAAAAAATACAAAAAAAAAACCTTTAACCCTCCACGCAACCAGCCTGCCTGCTCCACGCCATCACCCTAACGCCACCTGCTCACCTTAACAAACCACTCCCACTAACCCTTGCTCTCATCTTGCCCAACAGCCATCACCCCTCTTTCACGTAAACCTTCAAGCCATAAGACCAAAAACACTTCACTCACGCACCATCCACCAACTAAACCATAAAGCCCACTTCAACGACAAAAAAACCAAGCTCACCTTCGCCCCCTTCGCTCACAAACCCTCACGCATCAACCTTCACAGCCTGCCCTCATGCCCATTCTTCACGCACAAAACCATGCCTTCACGCCCACTATCACGCACCAAGGCCCCTCCACTCATCACGATGCTTCAAGCCTCACGCTTAGCCTGCCACACCGCTTATCTCCTTCTCGCCACCTAGCCACAAACCGTATAGCAGCCTTGAGACGTCCCCACATTGCCTGACACCAGCCCACGACCTTGCCACCTAACTTCACACACACAAGACTCACACAAGCAGCACTCCAAACTCAACCCATTCAACAACACACAGCCCTTTAACCAGACAAGCCTTCGCACATTAACCCTCACTACCAGCCCAGTTCAGCCGCACATTAACCCCCAAACTACCCTAAAACTGCACTAAAAACAGTCCCAAAATCTTCCCCAAAACAGTCCACAAACCGCAGCCCAAACAAGTCCAAATCTTTGAAAACAGTCCCCAAAATAGTAGCCCAATAGACCTGAAACAGTAACCAGAAAATACCCTTAAAATAGTAGAGAAACAGAGTGAAAACAACAACCCGAGCAGTGAAACCGCGAGGAAAATCGTTGGATTAGTGAACCAGAAAAGTTGCAGAGTATCAATCCTTCCGACGGCCGTGTAACGCGCTTTCGAGGAACGACAAAAGAGGTTAGACTTGAGGGCACCATTTTATTCATTATCTTTCATTTATTTTATTTAATTTGAATATTATCGCATGAGAGTCGTTTGAGGCATGATGTGATTGTTGGATGAGCGGGATATGTGTCCCTTTTATGGTATATCGGATGGAAACCCGGACGTAAATTCCGTAGCCGATTCTGAATGGACGGTACTATGGTCTGCACTCGGGATACAACGCCACGTACCACTTAAGATACACGTATCTCGTTTCATCCAAATTTGTATTTGAGCATGTTATAGTCTTTAGGTTATTCGTTTATTATTTAAAGCATGGTTTAATTTAGTTTGTTATTTATTTGTTAAAGCATATTTAGGTTGTCCTTTATGCATGTTATTAGTTTATGATGTGTTTGGATAATGATTTATACATGTTGATTTAATGGTTTAATATGCTCGTTGTGTTACATTGCGTGGAGTTATTTGGATGAAAGCATGTTAGATCTAAGTACCCTTGAGCATGATTATTGAGTAGACTTGGTTGATTCATTGCATAAATTATATCATCACAAGTGACATAAGTAAGGGATCATTCCAAACCCAACAGTTTGAGGTCTTCCCTTGCGAGGGGTGAGTGCGGCCTTAAATCTTTGTCCCGGTTCACACCGGGTGGCGACTCCATGTTATTTCGTATTCCCAACTAGGCCGCAAGCCTAGAACAGCGTCGTCAAGTTCAATTGTCTACACACATGTGAGCACATTTCAAGTGGTACATGGAATTGTATCCCAAGTACAGACCGTATTACCGTCCATTCAGAATCGGCTACGGAATTTATGTCTAGGTTTCCATCCGATATACCACAAGAAATAATACTTAAATGCTATCATAACATGGACATATGAATTGTAATACGTTAAGCCAAGACTAAGGTGAATGATGCAACCAATGGAATAAACATGTATTTCATTACGATGCGTACAAAGAAAATGATGACTATATGAAACTTCATATACCCGATTGAACACATCTTATATTCAACCGAATATACATCAATCGGCGCGGCAAAGCATCGTGGTAAAGGATTTTAACCCCTCCAATTAGGGGACCTTTAATCCAACTTACTAAGCCCATGCGCTCGATTGCATCATGCATATAAAGAATAAAGACAATAACATCAAACTTAGTATGCCCGATTGAACATATCTCACATTCAGCCGAACACACATCAACCGGCGCGGCAAAGCATCGTGGTAAGGGTTTTAACCCCTCCAAATATGGGACCTTTAATCCGACTTACTAAGCCCATGCGCTTGATTGCATCATGCATACAAAGAATAAAGAAAATAACATCAAACTTAGTATGCCCGATTGAATATATCTCATATTCAACCGAACACACATCACCCCGCGCGGCAAAGCATCGTGGTAAAGGGTTTTAACCCCTCCAAAAAGGGGACCTTTAATCCGATTTACTAAGCCCATGCGCTCGATTGCATCATGCATACAATAACATGCGGAATTCAAAAGACAAAAAATAAATCAAAGCAATATAAAACAAAAGAAAGTGTCGTTTACTCAAGCGGTATGTGGAGTTGTATCCCGAGTACATATCATACTACCGTCCATTCGGAATCAGCTATGAAATTTATGTCCGGGTTTCAATCCGATATAACGCGAGAGTTGACACATCTTTCATTTTATTCCAAGGCCATAACATACAATATTTCATAATTCATGCACTTTCTATCTATTCAAGGGCCACAACATGCTTCACTCAAAAAAATCATGCAAACGAAACTCAATAAATAATAAAAATACAACTGAAAACAAGTGTGAAAAATACCCTCACGTCTAACCTTTTATGTCGCCTTTCGGACTCGTGTTTCACGGCCGTCGGAAGGGCTATCACTCCGCAACTCTTCTGGTTTACTGCTTTAGCATCTTAGCTCACTATTTTACTGTTCGGGCTGCTATTTTTACTCCATTTCGCTGCTGTTTTTGTTGTATTTTCTTGTTACTATTTTTGGTAATTAGGGGATTGTTTTGCTTACTATTTTTGGGTAGTTGAGAGTCGGTTTATAGGGCAGTTTTGGTGGCAGTTTATTCACTGTTTGGGGGACTGTTTTATGAGATTTGGGGACTGTTTTTTGGGTGTATTGTGGAGGGTATATGCGGCAGTTCAAGGCTTGTTTGTGGCTTATGGCAGTGTGCGCTTATGAATATGTAGGGCTGTGAACGTGGCTGAGACAGGGGCAGTGGCGTTAGGAGTGAAGGGCTGCTGAAAGCTGGCTATGAAGGGCGAGATGAGAGGCGTTAGTGGGTATTTGATGAATGTTCTGTGGGCTTACGGTGCATGAATTGCTTGGTGAAAGCGAGGGGCAATGAGTAAGGTTGCGTTCGTTTTGTGGCGTGAAGTGCTGATGAATGGTCAAGGGGCTATGTGGCGTGGAGAGTTTGGCATATTGTGCGGCAGATGTTGTTGTGTTGAAGGAAAAACGGTGAGGGTTAGGGGCTGTTGGCAGTTAAGGGTTGCTTGGCTTTGCATTTGTGGAAGAAGGGCAGATGACATTGAATGGCTGTGAGTGGTTATTTGTGAAGGGCAAGCTGCGTGAGTGGAGTTTGGAAGTTTTTGTCTTTTTCTATGCCGTGTCTTAGAGAGTGTGAATGAGAGACCTCTTAGGGTTGATTTAGTGTGTGTTTTATAGTTGTCCATTAGGGTTTGCATGGATAGGGATTTGATTTAGTGTTGAGCAAGGAAAGTCAAAGATTGAGGGGGGACAAATTTGGTTCAAATTAGGAAGTCAATATCTTTAAATTGGTTATGAGTGATTTAATTAGGCATGACATCTTTTTAATTTAGTATATGATTTTGTTTAGTTAGGAAGTCAATATTTTTTATTTGTTATGCTTGATTTTAATTAGGTATATCATCTTTTTAATTAGGTATATAACATATTTGATTTGTTTAAATTAGGCATGATTTTATTTTATGTTTTATTTAATTTGGTAAATGATTTAATTATTTTTATTTAATTACATTATCTAATTAATATTTAACTTAATATTTGATTTAATTTGGGTGTGTATTAGGGTGAATGGGCGTGTGGGCCTTGTTGTGGGCGTGTGGGCCTTTGGTCGGTAGGTTTAGTTTGTGTGGGCTAGGTGTGTGGGCTTGCGGGGTTTTAGGTCAAGGCCAAGGGGCTTGCGGGGATTTTGGGCCGAGGTTAGGTGATTTGTTAGTGTTTTGGGCCGGGAATAATTTTGAAAATGGAAAACCAACAAGTAACCTGAAGCTAAACCAGCGAACTTAATCTGAATATGAGTCAATTCTTGACTCCTCCCTTCCGACGTCCGTTTTCCCCGCAGCTTCCGCGACTTAAAAGGTAGTGCCTCCAACTGAGACCATCATCGGGTTTCACATGCAAAAATGCAATGCCTACAGTCACCCCCACTTTGATGGGACTTGTTTAGTGTGTGACTTTGAAAAATCCTATCAAAGTTATGCAATGCATTTCTACTTACCTGGCTCGCCAACTGTTGCTTAACTTACGTGTTATCCTGAGATGCTTTGACCTTGGGCTTTATTCGCGAACTGCGCTGAGAGAGAGCTTTCTTCTCCTGAGCTTTATTCCCGAGCTGTTTTGCAAGTGGGCTTTATTCCTCTAGGCTTTGCTCCTGAACCGTGTAAAGACAGAGCTTTATTCCCCTGGGCCTTATTCCCGAGCTGTATTGAATGTGGCTATATTCCTCTAGGCTTTTTCCAAACTATATCAAGATAAGGCTTTATTCCTCTAGGCTTTATTCCCGAGTTGTGTTAAGGTAGAGCTTTATTCCCTTGGGCCTTGTTCCCGAATTGTGTTAAGATATGGCTTTATTCCTCTAGGCTTTATTCCCGAACTGTGTTGAGAGAGAGCTTTATTCTCCTGGGCTGTATTCCTGAACTGTACTGAGAGAGAGCTTTATTCTCATGGGCTGTATTCCTGAACCGTGCTGAGAGAGAGCTTTATTCCTCTGGGCTATATTCCCGAACCGTGCGGAGAGAGAGCTTTATTCATCTGGGCTATATTCCCGAACCGTGCTGAGAGAAAGGTTTATTCTCCTCTGGGCTGTATTCCCGAACTTTGCTGATTGAAGGCTTTGTTCCTGAATTGTACTAATTTGGGCTTTATCCCCGATCTGAGCTGACTGTGGGCTTTGTTCCTGAATTACACTGAATGTGGGCTTTATTCCCTGATCTGAGCTGACTATGGGCTTTGTTCCCGAACTGATGTGGGCCTCACCCCAAAATTGATACTGATGTGGACCTCGGCCCTAACTGATACTGACATGGGCCTCGCCCCCAGACCGATACTGATATGGGCCTCGCCCCAAGCTGATACTAATGTGGGGCCTCGCCCCCCAAACTGGTACTGAGGTGGGCCTCGCCCCCAAACGGCAGGCTTTGTTCCTGAACTGATGCGGGCCTCACCCCAAAATCGATACTGATGTGGGCCTCGGCCCTAACTAATACTGACATGGGCCTCGCCCCCAGACTGATACTGATATGGGCCTCGCCCCAAGCTGATACTGATGAGGGGCATCACCCCCAAACTGGTACTGAGGTGGGCCTCGCCCCCAGACTGTAGGCTTTGTCCTCGAATTGATGTGGGCCTTGCCCCAAAATTGATATTGATGTGGGCATCGACCCTAACTGATACTGTCATGGGCCTCGCCTCCAAACTGATACTGATATGGGCCTCGCCCCAAGCTGCTGATAATGACCTGGGCCTCGCCCACCAGATTGCCATACCCAAAACTCAAGCTCAAATGGGCCTCAACCCTGGGATTATTACCCAAATCTGATACTGTGCTTTTTACCGTTTCTGATTAGCTTGTTCATTGCCGCTTTCTCTTTTCTTCTTCAAAACCTGTGAACACAAAACAAAACAAACACAAAAGGATGCAAAATGTGTTACGTGTATGCATGCATGAATGTTCCTATCCCGTCGAGTTAGGTCTTCTACCAATTCTCTTGGTGACTGCTCAGTCTTATTTTCCTCAGGCAAGCCACTGCTTCAATCTGTCTACGTTGATCGACTCGGTGAACTAATTCCCTTCCAAGTCTGATATTTTCACTGCCCCCATTTCCCAATTTCTGAATAGCTATCTTATCTTTTCTGCTTGCTTATTCCGAGGATTCCCCGTGTTCTAAACATCACTGAATTTCATAGTACCAAGGTTGAATGCTTTTCTCAAATATACTCATATTGCAGAAGAGATTCAGAGAAATGAACATCTTTATTAAAAAAAAATGGTTCAAACATGTAGGCTAAATCAATGTCTATGTTAAAAACGCAGGATCAAATAAACTAGGAGGAATAACTTCATCATTCGCAACATTACATTCTTCCTTGGCCTATGGTTCTTCACTGTTATCTTTTATCTAAATGCAAGAAGCCTGGGTGGTTGAGTAGCTTTATGGTTGAGGGTTCATGTGTGTGTTAGGTTGTTCTTTTTCTGTATTGGGTATTTTATGGGAGTCAATGAGGTTTTGGACCTCATGCCTAAGGCGGGTACAGTTGTCGGTGTCATGGCCTTTTTTTTTATGGAAGTAACAATACTGGTTTAGGTTGAGGTACGGTGGTACAGGGTTCGGAAAAGGCCTAGGTTCCAAAGGTTTTAGAAGTCCTTGCATTTCAGTTTCTCGAACACATTTGACAAAGGTCTACCAAGATTGGAGAATCGCCTATTTTTTACGGTAGCGACCTCGGCCGTAGCGGGCTTGGTCTCAGAATGCCCCCCAAAAGTTCTTTTATTCTGGCCATACAACTTTCTGTTTTCAGCCTCTTCTTCTTCAATATCCATAACAGTCTCTCTCAACTGTCGAAAATCCACAATCATGGAGGTCATCCTCCTTAGCTTGCCATAAATAGAGGGCTTGGTGCCCTTGATGATCATTTTAATTTGGTCTTTCTCTGAAGGCCGAGTCTGCATTTTCAAAAGCTGGCTTCCCCAGCGATCCACATACTCTTTAAAACTTTCCTCTGGCTTCTACTTAGTGTTCTCCAAATCACGGAGTGACAAGTCAATCTCTAAGTCTGTAACATACTGCTTCAGAAAAACATCAGCTAGTTCCCTCCAATCTTCCTTAACCTTCTTCTCAAGGCTATGATACCAAACCACAGGTGCCCCCTCGAGTGACATCCCAAACATCTTTTGGACTTGGCGCTGTGATAGGCCCACTGAACTCATGACTGAGACATATTGCTGCAGATGGACTCTCGGGTCTCCATTCCCATTGAACCTGGCCATGTCGGGCATTTTAAACTGAGCTGGCAGCTTTTCTCCGAAGATCATTGCCTCATAATCTAACAACTCTTCATGTTTGCCCCTTATTTTATGGGTAACTGTTTCAACCTGATCCCGAAGCTTCTGAAATTCTACCTGAGACCCAATCACTTTGCCTGTTGCATACTCTGCTATGTCATCATCAAAAGTGGGGATATCATCCCCCAACCCATTCGGAGGCTCCTCGCGCCTCACATTCTAAGAATTTCCCCCAGCACGGGGTACAACCATATTTGCCATGGCAGTGGTCAAGGCTTGCAACTGTTCGGTAATCTTGGCGAAACCATTTTCCAACTGATCTATCCGGGATAACTCATTATCGGACGTACTCATATCTGTTACCGGTCTTTTGGTGAGTCTTCCCTCTTCCCTAACCCAATGGGAATCTATGATGGCTTTCAGAACACAAGGGTTAGCATGATGTATGTATGCATGGGGTGCATGAGATGCATGTAACATACATAACATACTAAATCAACTAAAATTTTCAAAAAAATCGGCCCGTTATCATTTTAGAAGCTTTTGGGCTAACTGTCATAGAAGTGAACTCGTCTCAGTTTAAATGGCCCAACGAGTTCACATCTCATGGCAAAGAGCCCAACTAAATCCAAATGGTAATGTTCCGAACACAAGCACAAAGTGGCCCATCAATCACTTAGAAGTCTTTGGCTCAATCGTCATAAAATACGTTCTTGTCCCAGTTTAAATGGCCCAACAAGCCTATATCCCATGACAAATGGTCCAAATGGATCCAAACGACGATGTTCCCAAACACAAGCATAAAAGAAAGATAATGCAAACATAAAACAATGATTTCTACAGAATGGCCCATCAACATTTCAGAAGCTTTGGGCCTAGTGGTCATAAGGTACGAACTCGCCCCAGTTTAAATGGCCCAGCAAGCCCATATCCCATGACAAATGGTCCAAATGGATCCAAACGACGATGTTCCCAAAAACAAGCATAAGAAAGATAATGCAAACATAAAACAATGATTTCTACAAATGGCCCATCAACATTTCAGAAGCTTGGGCCTAGTGGTCATAAGGTACGAACTCGCCCCAGTTTAAATGGCCCAGCAATGTTCGCATTTCCGACAATAGTCAAACTGCATCCAAAAGAGGATGGTCCACAAGCATATAATCAAGGAAATAATTGTTACTTTAACCATACAAACCCGGTCTATGGGTGGGTTCACAAGAGTGTAGACAAAGGCTCTCACCGGCGAAGGATGGACCACAACTAGGTCTCCCCAATCAAGGGTTCGAGCGGCCAAGTGAGCGCACCCTTTTTTATACACTATGGTACGTGCCAGTGAGCTATGGTGTGTGACCGACTGTCAAATGGACTTCCTGTTGTAGATTCCCCAGAGGGAGGGTGGAGCGAGACTCACTTAAATACCCAAGCCTCTTAGGCTCTTATCGCTTGGTGTCAGGAATAAACAATGAGTCCTCCAAATTAGTCCATCACAATAGGCTACGAGTAGATGGCTATCTAGGTGCCTTCACAACTTTTCCTTCTAGAAAGGTAGTGAGTGAAGGAAGATACCAAACCATTACCTAGCCTCAAAATGCCTTTGATTAAACCCCCATTTCATCCACTATAGACACGGTCAATTAGAACATAAATCCAAACATTACAAGACAATATTTCGGGGCCGATTCTCTATCCCCAGTGGAGTCGCCAGATTGTGGGACACAGAAACTGGATGACGCATGCTGTCCTAGGCTCGCGGCCTAGTCGGGAGTACAGAGTAGCCACGGGGGACTAAACCGGAGAATAATGGAGTCGACATCCGGTGTGAACCGGGAAAATGAGATTTAAGGCCGCACTCACTCCTCGCAAGGGAAGACCTCAAACCGTTGAGTTCGGAATGGTCCCTTTCTTATGTCACTTGTAATGAAAGGATTTGTGTAATAATTTAATCAAGCTTAAGTAACACTTATTTCCAAGAGTATCATGCTTCTAAATCCATATGCACAAAAATAAAACTTACACCTAAATTTGCATATATTTCACATCTAAAATTGCATGCTTGAAAGTACATCAAAGTAGCAACGAACATACAACTTCATTGGCATATTGTATTCATGGAAACACAAGCACACACTAACCATACAAGAACACATAAAGGCGAATCATATAATGGCGAACATGTGATTTCATCGACATATCATAAACAAATAGCCATTACATGTCCATGCATAAATAAAAAGAGTCAACTAAGTACATAATGCAAAAATACACTTAAGGATGCAATTAGGCATTAAAGTAAGCATGCTATGACATGGTGAAAAAGAAGATAACTAATATGGACACAAACACGCATGTGAGCACCTTTCCAAGTGGTACGTGGAATTGTATCCCAAGTACAGACCGCATTACCGTCCATTCGGAATCGGCTACATAATTTATGTCTGGGTTTCCATCCGATATACCACAAGAAATAATACTCAAATGCTATCATAACATGGACATATAAATTGTAATACGTTAAGCCAAGACTAAGGTAAATGATGCAACCAATGGAATAAACATGTTTTTCATTACGATGCGTACAAAGGAAAGGATGACTATATGAAACTTCGTATACCCGATTGAACACATCTTATATTCAACCGAATATACATCAAACGGCGCGGAAAAGCATCGTGGTAAAGGATTTTAACCCCTACAGATAGAGGACCTTTAATCCGACTTACTAAGCCCATGTGCTCGATTGCATCATGCATATAAAGAATAAAGACAATAACATCAAACTTAGTATGCCCGATTGAACATATCTCACATTCAACCGAACACACATCAACCGGCGCGGCAAAGCATCGTGGTAAAAGGGTTTTAACCCCTCCAAATAGGGGACCTTTAATCCGACTTACTATGCCCATGCGCTTGATTGCATCATACATACAAAGAATAAAGACAATAACATCAAACTTAGTACGGCGCGGCAAAGCATCGTGGTAAAGGGTTTTAACCCCTCCAAATAGGGGACCTTTAATCCGACTTACTAAGCCCATGCGCTCGATTGCATCATGCATACAGATAACATGCGGAATTTAAATGACGAAAAATAAATCAAAGCAATTTAAAACAAAAGAAAGTGTCGTTTACTCAAGCGGTACGTAGAGTTGTATCCCGAATACAGATCATACTACCGTCCATTCGGAATCGGCTATGAAATCTATGTCCGGGTTTCCATCCGATATACCATGAGAGTTGACACATCTTTCATTTTATTCCAAGGCCACAACATACAATATTTCACAATTCATGCACTTTCTATCTATTCAAGGGCCACAACATGCTTCACTCAAAAATAATCATGCAAACGAAACTCAATAAATAATAAAAATACAACTGAAAATAAGTGTGAAAAATACCCTCAGGTGTAACCTTTTATATTGCCTTTCGGACTCGCGTTTCACGGCCGTCAGAAGGGCTATCGCTCCGCAACTCTTCCGGTTGACTGGTTTAGCGTCTTAGCTCACTGTTTTGCTGTTCGGGCTGCTGTTTTTGCTCCATTTCGCTGCTGTTTTTGTTGTATTTTCTTGTTACTATTTTTGGTAATTAGGGGACTGTTTTGCTTACTTTTTTTGGGTAGTTGAGGGTCGGTTTATAGGGTAGTTTTGGTGGCAGTTTATTCACTGTTTGGGGGACTGTTTTATGAGATTTG
Source organism: Zanthoxylum bungeanum (assembly GCA_019454045.1). Lineage (NCBI taxonomy): Eukaryota > Viridiplantae > Streptophyta > Magnoliopsida > Sapindales > Rutaceae > Zanthoxylum > Zanthoxylum bungeanum. The sequence continues at coordinate 38,193 of SKCR01044735.1, forward strand.
GGGACTGTTTTTGGGGTGTATTATGGAGAGTATATGCGGCAGTTCAAGGCTTGTTTGTGGATTATGGCAGTGGGCGCTTATGAATATGTAGGGCTGTGAACGTGGCTGAGACATGGGCAGTGGTGTTAGGCGTGAAGAGCTGCTGAAAGCTGGCTATGAAGGGCGAGATGAGAGGCGTTAGTGGGTATTTGATGAATGGTCTGTGGGCTTACGGTGCGTGAATTGCTTGGTGAAAGCGAGGGGTAATGAGTGAGGTTGTGTTCGTTTTGTGGCGTGAAGTGCTGATGAATGGTCAAGGGGCTATGTGGCGTGGAGAGTTTGGCATATGTTGTTGTGTTTAAGGTAAAACGGTGAGGGTTAGGGGCTGTTGGCAGTTAAGGGTTGCTTGGCTTTGCGTTTGTGGAAGAAAGGCAGAGGACGTTGAATGGCTGTGAGTGGTTATTAGTGAATGGCAAGCTGCGTGAGTGGAGTTTGGAAGTTTTTGTCTTTGTCTATGTCGTGTCATAGAGAGTGTGAATGAGAGACCTCTTAGGGTTGATTTAGTGTGTGTTTTATAGTTGTCCATTAGGGTTTGCATGGATAGGGATTTGATTTAGTGTTGAGCAAGGAAAGTCAAAGATTGAGGGGGGACAAATTTGGTTCAAATTAGGAAGTCAATATCTTTAAATTGGTTATGAGTGATTTAATTAGGCATGACATCTTTTTAATTTAGTATATGATTTTGTTTAGTTAGGAAGTCAATATTTTTTATTTGTTATGATTGATTTTAATTAGGTATATCATCTTTTTAATTTAGGTATATAGCATATTTGATTTGTTTAAATTAGGCATGATTTTATTTTATGTTTTATTTAATTTGGTAAATGATTTAATTATTATTTTATTTAATTACATTATCTAATTAATATTTAACTTAATATTTGATTTAATTTGGGTGTGTATTAGGGTAAATGGGCGTGTGGGCCTTGTTGTGGGTGTGTGGGCCTTTGGTTGGTGTGTTTAGTTTGTGTAGGCTAGGTGTGTGGGCTTGCGGGGGTATTAGGTCAAGGCCAAGGGGCTTGCGGGGATTTTGGGCCGAGGTTAGGTGATTTGTGAGGGTTTTGGGCTGGGAATAATTTTTAAAACGGAAAACCAACAAGTAACCCGAAGCTAAACCAGCGAACTTAATCCGAATATGAGTCAATTCTTGACTCCTCCCTTTCGACGTCCGTTTCTCGCGGCTTCCGCGACTTAAAAGGTAGTGCCTCCAACTGAGACTCATCATCGGGTTTCACATGCAAAAATGTAATGCCATAATATTAAAAGCCCATGTTATTATGAAACATTAATGAAAACATACTCCTTATTTTAACATTCTCTCTTAACATGTGGGTTAAAATATTTCACAAACATTCAAATGGAAAATAGAGTATCACTTTGTTCCATCCTTGATGAGCATAAGCTCAAAGGGGACAACTGCAATGACTGGTTTAGAAACCTTAAAATTATCTTACGACAAGAAAATATTTTCTATGTTCTTGAAATACCATTTCCCCTTGAACCCGCAGAAGATGCTGACCAAAATACATTTGATGCTTGGAAGAAACACGTCGATGGTAATGAGCAAGCAGTTTGCATAATGTTTGGCTCTATGTCGGACGAACTTCAGAAAGCTCACGAAGATATGGATGCTCAAACCATCATCTTTCACTTGAAGGAGTTGTATGCAACTTCCGTTCATACCGTGAGATTCCAAGTATCATGCGCCTTATTCCAAACAAGGTATAAGGAAGGATCTATTAATGGACATGTTCTTAAGATGATTTGCCACATTGAAAAATTGGCCAACCTCGGGTTCATCATGGATCATGAGATAGGTCACGATCTAATTCTTCAATCCTTACCAAAAGAATTCTCTAACTTTATTATGCAGTTTCATCTATCTGATTAAGAAACTACTTTAGCAGAATTGCACAATCTGATAAAGCAAGCAGAGAATGACTTGAAACCAGAGCTTAAAACCTCCGTCATGCTTACGGGTATGGACCTAAAGCCACGAGGCCCAAAGAAAAATAAGGGCAAGGCCAAGGCTTCAGATCACCTAAAGCCCAATGGTAAAGTGGAGAAGAAAAATGGAAAAATGAAATGTTTCTTTTGTGGAAAGAAGGGTCATTGGAAGAAAGATTGCAGATCCTTGAAAGCCAAGGAAGGTAGGGAAGCCTACGAGGCCAAGAAGCCCAATGCTTCAGGTATGTTGTATATGATTGAACTATGTTCTCAAAACTGTGAACCTTCTACTTGGGTAATTGACACCAGTTGTGGGACTCACTTGTGTAACAATGTGCAGGGCCTGAGAAATAGTAGGAGACTCCGTCATGGGGAGGTTGAGTTGTGCATGGGTAATGGAGCAAAACTAGCTGCATTGTGTGTGGGGACTTATTCATTAGTTTTGCCGAATGGTTTAGTTTTAGGCTTAGAAGATTATGTTTATGTACCTTCTCTAGTAAAGAACATCATTTCAATTTCTTCTTTATGTAATAAAGGCTTTTCATGCCTAATAAGTTGTAATGAGTGTTCTATTTATTTCAATGAAATAAAATATGGAGATGATATTTTGAATAATGGTATCTATGTCTTACAAAATAACAAAGAATGTTCAACCTCTAATATATACAACGTTAACTCGAATAATCTCAATGAATCACTTCTATGGAACAGTCGCTTAGGTCATATCAATGAAACAAGATTAACTAAGCTACATAAGGATGGGTATTTCAAACCCTTCAAATATAAACCTTATGGAACTTGTGAGTCTTGTTTACTTGATAAAATTACCAAATTACCCTTCAAAGGTAAATGACAGCGTGCAGTGGAGACATTAGAACTCATACACTCTGATGTATGCGGACCAATGTCAGTCACCGCTAGAGGTGGATTCTCGTACTTTATTACCTTTATCGATGATCATTCGCGATATGGGTATGTGTACCTTATGCGGTAAAAATCTGAAGCCTTTGAGAAATTCAAAGACTTCAAGGCTGAAGTAGAAAATCAGCTTAATAAAAGTATTAAGTCACTAAGGTCTGACCGAGGTGGTGAATACTTAAGAACCGAATTACAAGATTACTTGAGAGAAAATGGCATTATTTCCCAGTGGACTCCTCCGGGAACTCCACAGCATAATGGGGTCTCCGAAAGGAGAAATTGGACATTATTAGATATGGTCCGATCAATGATGCCAGACACGGATCTACCTCTTTCATTTTGGGGTCTTGCTTTAGAAACTGCAACACTACTACTAAACCAAGTTCCTTCTAAGACTGTTAGTCAAACACCATATGAGTTATGGTCTGGGAAACGTCATAGTCTTAGTTATCTAAGAGTTTGGGGATGTGACGCATATGTCAAGCTCACACAAACTAAATAATTGGATGATAGGGCAGTTAAATGTAAGTATGTAAGATATTCCTTGAACTCAATAGCATACGTGTTCTACATCCCAAATGAATAAAGAACATTTGTCTCACGAAATGCTAAATTTCTAAAGAATGAATTTCTTCTCAAGAAATATAGTGGGAGTAGACTTGACCTCGATGAGGTACGAGAAGAACAAACTAACATAGAACTAAACCCCAGGCCCCTCAAAAGGACAGCGACAGAACAACCACAAGGTTATGAACTCAAAAGGTCTAGTAGGGAAAAACATGAGCCTGAAAGATATGGTTTCCATATTGATGTGGAACATGATCAGGTCATTGATAATGACGATCCCACCCGTTATGACGAAGCAATGCGTGACATTGATTCAATCAAGTGGCTTGAGGCCATGTCCGAAATAGACTCTATGTATCAGAATAAAGTCTGGGACTTGGTAGATGCACCTGAAGGGATAAAACCAATAGGTTACAAGTGGATTTACAACCGTAAAACTGATGTAGAAGGCAACATCCAAACCTAAAAGGCTAGGTTGGTGGCGAAAGGTTATAGAAAAATCCATGGAATTGACTATGACGAAACCTTCTTGCATGTTGCAATGATAAAGTCCATTCGAATTTTACTGGCACTAGCTGCACACTTTGATTATGAGATTTGGCAGATGGATGTCAAAACAGCTTTCCTTAATGGGAACCTCGTAGAGGAAGTCTATATGACACAACCTGAGGGGTTTGCATCTAAGGATGATCATAATAAAGTATGCAAGCTTAAACGATCCATTTATGGACTCAAGCAAGCCTCCAAAGTTGGAATATACGAGTTGATGAGAAAATCAAAGAATTGACTTCATCAAAATATAGACTAGCCTTGTATTTACAGGAAAAGTAGTGGGAGTGCTGTTGTATTTCTTGTATTATATGTCGATGACATATTAATCATCAAGAAATATATTCCCATGATGCAAGCCACCAAACAATGGTTATCTCAGAATTTCTCCATGAAAGATTTGGGAGAAGCAGCCTACATCCTCAACATTAAGATATACCGTAAGAGATCTAAGAGGTTGTTAAGACTTTCTCAATCTACGTACATAGATAAAGTTTTGAAAAGATTCAAAACGGAAGATTCCAAAAGAGGTAATTTACCTACTTGTCATGGAATCAAATTATCTAAGGAGCAATGTCCACATACTCCTTCAGATAGAGAGCGTATGAGTATGATCCCTTATGCTTCAACAATAGGATCGATCATGTACGCCATGCTATATACAAGACCTGATGTCTCTTATGCTCTTACCATAATGAGCATGTATCAGACAAATCATGGTGAGCAACATTGGGCAGCTGTCAAAACAATCCTCAAGTATCTGAAAAGAACTAAGGATGTGTTTTTGACATACGGAGATTGTTATGAGATGAAGAAAGTCATTGGTTACTGTGATGCGAGCTTTCAGACCGATAGGGATGAAAGCATATCGCAAACAGGATATCTGTTTACTTTAAATGGCGGTGCAGTAAGTTGGAAAAGCTCAAAGCAGTCAACTACCAGCGGACTCCAAAGAATGTTTGGAGTGATTCCCCTAATAAAGAATGTTGTCACGGTGTATTGTGACAACACGGACGCCATTGCTCTATCAAATGAACCAAGGTCACACCAGAAATCCAAGCATGTACTCAGGCGATTTCATTTCATCAGGGAGATTGTTGAGAGAAAAGAAGTTATTATAGAGAAAATACCCACAGAAGGTAATCTTGCAGATTCTCTGACTAAAGGGCTGACTCAACAAAAGCAAGATAGACACACCCGAGAGTATGGTGTCCAGATTCATACTAGTTGGCTATAGTGCAAATGGGAGATTTTTAGGGATATGCCCTATACCCAACTTGTGGATGGGCTATATGTACATATATTTGTAATATTTTCATTAATTAATAAAATGGAAATCTTTAGTATACGTGTCTTACATAACTTATATGAATCATCAACACTTTAATAAAGCCCTTGGAGTAATAAGACGATGGCTTCCACGCCGTATGAGAATCATTACTCTTAAATGTTCCTAGTCATAGTTTTTTGAATAATCTGGGCATTCATAAATCGGAGAGACTAGCATGATGATATGATCTGCCCTTTAGTGGGGTAGCCGATCTCATAGGCTACTAGCGGAGATCTGTCCGCTTGGTGTATCACATGGATGCATGAGTTGCTCATTGTTGGTTTATTCTAAGGTCCCAAGATCAAACAAGACATGAAATTATGTGTGAACACATCAACGGAGGTAGCGGAATACTCACATTGATCGGTAGAGTCGATTTGGAGACGATTCAAGCCCAAAAACGCACTGCCTTGATCTCACCACTGCAACAGTCCACTGTCCTACAAAACAGAAAATTGAGTGAAGAAACGGAGCTCCGAGCTTCGTCCAATGGATCCCGGCTCATGGGTGAACCTCCCTACCACCTTCGCAAGACTTGTAAGTGTGCTAGCAGTTGAATTTTCACCATGAAAATCCACTCTAGCTTCCCTCAAAGTCACGTTTTTGTGATGAAAAACAGTGAGCATTGTGGCCCCTTGGGCGTGAGAGAAGAGAGAATTTTTTTTGAGAGAGATGAAGTTTTGTGTTGTTATTGAAATGATTTACCAAAAATCAATTTATATTTATGCCATAATATTCATTAAATTAATAATAAAATTATGACACAAAACATGCAATGGCTTAGAGTGTCAAACACTCAATTTCCATGCATTGATATTGAGTGCAATGTACACTATCTACATGCAATAACATTGAGTGCATTGTACAC
>SKCR01044736.1:0-47528 GCA_019454045.1 Zanthoxylum bungeanum
TCGTCCACTAAAACAATGTGGGAAAAAGTATGATTCTTCCAAATGGAAAAAAAAAAAACAAGCTTTATTTTTCTTTCATGAAAATGATGATTTGTGAAGATATCGTATTTTGTAAGGAAATGTGAAAACATCATCTTAATTGCGAGCTAAATGATATGCCCCGTAAAAACTTCTAGGATTGAAAATTATGTTGTTTTTTGTGGATGGATGACAGACAAGTGCTTTTTAAAAAAAAATGAAGAAAAATATATATTTTCTTTTTTAAATCTCTTCCTTTAATGGTGTGTAAAATAAATTTTATCTTGTATTTATTAATAAAAATTATGTAAAAAAAAGTCGTTTATGGCAAGAGCAAAGTGTTTCTTTTACAACTTGTTATCCCTTTGTAGTTTAATACAATTATAAGTTACGCAGGGTATATATCAACTGTTATTCAAATACTTTTTATTTGGGCTACAGGTTATTAAGATATTTTTTATATACAAAATTTAGCAGTCTATATCAAGTTGTTATTATTATCATCCTCAAACATTTCATTGTAAATTGTAAATTTAAAAACTTTTAGACTAGAAGTTTTGATTATCATATTAGAGTGAATTTGATAACAATTAAAAAAAAGAGGATATTTCAACATAATTTTTTGACACAAATCAAGACATTAAAATTACCAACTGATTTAAGCAAATAAATAATAGATACTCAAAATTAAGATCAAATATCATCAAAAGTAGTCATCATTAAAAAAAAAAAAAAAAAACTTGTTGACGGTGATTTTGGTCTCAGGGTAATACGGGAATATCACCTCGAGGGAACCCTCCTTCAACTGTGAATTTGTTTGGTTATGCGGGAAACCAAAAGCAAACTTAGCGGAAAACAAGAAAATACGCCAATCAGACAAGGTGATTTAACGTGGTTCGGTGGACTTTGAGATCCGACCTACGTCCACGGACAAGAACAGGGTGGTACTCTTTTTATTACTCAAATACACCTCTCAGGCCTCTCCTTTGTTCTTACAAATCGGAACTTTATGACTCTAATCTCTCACTTTTGTGATGATTTTCAGATGCCCTTTACACATGCTCTGCCCTCCTATTTATAATAATACAGAAATCCGATTCCTATAAGAAATCCTATTTGTACTCAGTCTTCTCTTCTTTCATGGTTTCCTGATCCGATAATGCCTCCTTCTTCCGTATTCCCTTTCGGACTCTGACTCCTTCTCCTTGCGAGAGCAGGATATCTTTCTTATCTTATCCATAAGAATGGGGTGCTGTTGTCTTGAACACGGCTCGTTGTCTGGTCGGTCTTATGAGGTCGGTCATGTTAATCTGTTATGCTGAGAATGTTTCTGCCGACCTTATAGTGATCGGTCACCCGAACCAAAGTGGTCGGCCTTCATATGATGTGGTCGGCCTTCATATGATGTGGTCGGCCTTCTATGATGGTCGGTCTTCATATGATCCACCAGGGAAAGAATTTACCCTTTTGTCCTTGTCGTGCTGTCTTAAATACTGTAGTGCTTGAAAACACCATCAACATCTGTCCCCTAGTTCTTGGTTCCAACGAGTATGCGAGTTGGTACCGGGAACTATATGAAGAGGGTGTGCTGATTGTCCTTGCGGTAGTCGTCCTAGAATGCAAAAAAGAATCTTCTTGCCGTTTCATTCATCTTTCCTCGAGACGCACAACCGTCATGTCTTCTTAAATGCCCATCAAATCATCTTTAGGTTTTCTTCTAACTTTTGACATATGTCAAACATCCGCTGGGTTCCCGCCAAAACCGACGGTGATGTGCATCCCAGTCATGACTATAAGAGAACGAGGGTTTCACTGTTCCATTTTTTCGGCAATTTCTCCTTCTCTTCTGTATTTTCTTTACGATCCTTTCAACTCCGTGTTCTCGAAACTCGATCGCGGTCTTCATCCTTTTTTCGTTGCCGAGCACCTAAGGAACGAGCATCACCGCAGCGTAAAACTCCTGCTTCCGAGAAGAACAAGTAAGTCTTCTGAGCGATCTTCCTTCTTTTGTGGTGTTGTGATTCTATTTGCTTATTTTGCTTAGGGAGAGACTTGTGGTTTTGTTGGGTCTTGCTTTAGGGCACTTCTTTAGAGACTCCATATCTAGTTTAGCACGGGCACCGTGGGTAGCTTCTCGTAGACTGATTCTTCCCCCTTCTCTGTTTTTCTGGGTGTCAGGGATGTCTGACAGTAATTCTTCCTCCGAAAGGCCTGCCAAAATCTCAACTCCCCCTGCTGAAGAGCTTTCCTCGGGCTCAGGGGCGCCCAGTGTAGAAGATCTCGACACTACCCCCACCCCTTCTGAGGTCGAAAATGACTCCTATCATCAGAGGGTTCCTCGGAAGGACCCAGAGCCTGGAGAACTTGGGTCGTCGGCTCTGGATATGAACCGTCCTTCTAAGATAACCGAGGATGATCTGGCGCTATTGCGGCAACGATACAGCATCCCAATAGACATTGCTCTTGAAGTCCCTGGCCCAATGGATCGTGCCAGTCAGCCTGACGAGGGCTCGGTGGCACTTCTTCCTATTTTCTTCGAGTGTGGGCTACGTCTGCCGATGCAGCGTTATTTTGCTTGGATGCTTGCTGAGATGGAGATTGCCCCTTGCCAATTAAGCTTAAATAGTTGGAGGATTCTGGCCGGCATATACGTGGTTTGGCATCGGGCAGGTTGGGTGTCCCTTGCTTGGAAGAAGTGAAGAGGTTATATCGTTTGAAATCCAACCCAAAGACTCATTATGGTTGGTATTACCTCTCTGCCTACGACAGCTCGTCCAATCTCGTCCAGAAACTTCCTGACTCTAACAAGAATTTTAAGGACTTTTGGTTCTGGGCAACTGGGGATTGGGGTCGGGTCCTGAGATCGTTTGAGGAGGATGTCTCGGTTCCAGACGTCTTCAGGGCTGGAGGTTAGGAGTCTGACACCCTTTCATTCTTTCTTTGTTCCCGTTCTCTAGTTTCTTTTAGGTTTTCTAACTTCTCTGGTTCCTCCCAGCTTGTTGGCGAGATGCTCCCAAGGTTTCTCGTCAGGTCGGAGGCGGGTACATTGGGCTCGGGGGTATGCTGCTCATTGGAGGAAGTTGGTTAATGATGCGGCCTTTGTTGATTCGGGCCTTATTCGGGTTGCCCCTCCGGAGGCCTCGGGTCGGATTGGTGGAGGTCTGCTGGATGCTTGTTTGTTTATGTGTTTGATGCTTTTGTTATGTTCTCGGATCTTGATTTCTTTTTCTTCTCTTTCTTTTTGCAGGTATGTCGAAGAGGCCAAAGTTTCTTGAGAAGTTGGCCGGTACCGTGAAGAAGGCCAGTCATGCTGATGCTGAAACTTCCCGGGCACGGACTGATCTTGCTGAGAACATATCTTCTGGACAAGTCCAGACAAGTGCTCGGGGACTATCCTCACCTTCTGGGTGCAATCATCAGGATCTGCTCACCTTGCCAGTCCGCCGAAACCTCTTAGGAAGCGGAGGCGTCAATTTGGGACCGAGGAGACCGAGTTGGCCCAGGAGGGAGAAGACGAGGGAGCTGCTCCAGTCAAGAGGAAAGACATTCGTAGGGGGAAGAAGTCCTCTGAAAGCTCCTCCAGGAAACGGAAGGGCCCTGTGGTCCTCGGGGTGGATGACTTGGGAGAAAGCATCCGGGGGGCCACTTCTCATTTAGTGCCGGCTTTTAATGAGTTGGCCGAGGTGATTCCCCCGGGGGAGGTCTCGAGGTACGAGGATGTATCTCCCGAGGGTGTTGTGACTGAGATGAGTTCTCAGATGGCGAAGGTATTTTCATTCCCCTTCTTTTTTTTTTTTTTTTTTTTATCTCTTTTCTCTTTTTCTGTGTGCAGGCCAACTACCTTATGGCTAAGAACAAAGGTCTTCTTCTGACTTTGCTGTCCGAGGGCGGTCAGGCCCAGAGGCTTCAAAGTCGTCTCTCTGAAGTGGAGGCAAAGTTGGCTGACCGGGAGGAGGTGATCAAGAATCATGAGGCGGGCGCTGTCGAGAGCTTCAAAGCGAATAAAGCCCTCAAGGCAGCTGCTGTGCTGGAAAGGAAACTTGCTGATAGTGCCCGGGAGGATCTGAAGGCTGCCCAATCTGAAATTGGGGTTCTGAGGGGGAAGGTAGCCAGTGCTGAGGCCAAGTTGAAGAGTAAAGATGAGGAGGTTGCTCGTGCCCGAGACAGTCTTGAGAGAAGAAAACCGAGCTTGAGGAGAGGGAGATTGATCTCGAGGAGAGAGAGAGCGAGCTGGAAAAGAGAGAGGCTGATCTCGAGGCCGAGAAGGAGGCCATCCGTCTCGAGGGAGTTGGCGACTGTGCCGAGATGATACCGATGGTGCTGCCGAGCCTGAATATGGATCCTATCTACGCGGCCATCAGTTACTGTAAGGGGGATATTTCCGAGGAAGAGTTTCAAAAGTGGATTCCTCCCCCACCTGAGGAGGTGATGGATCCTGCCCCCATCTCGGTTGTTCCGGCTCCCGAGGTTCCTCCTGAAGAAGGATCGGAGGTTCCCGCCGTGGACGAGGACTGCCTTGAGATCCCTCCTCCTGTTGCCGAGGTTGAAGTCGCAGCTCCTCCTCCTGATGCCGAAGTCGCAGCTCCTCCTACTGATGCCGAGCCGGTCCTTCCGCCATTTGAGCCAACTGAGGAAGAAGTTCTTGCCCCTGCGCGGGATGAATGAGAAAGGGTAACCCTGCGGGGCCCTATGTACACTTTAACTTTTTCTTGTAATAATATTACAATCTTGTATTATATACATTTATGCATTTATGTCTATTTATTTCTTTCTTCTTTTTCTTCTCCTTTTATGCTCTTGCCATCTTGCAATTTTAAGGCCCATCAGGGGTCAGCACGAGTTAGAGGGGTCTGGATTGACCCGGGAAGAGTGAGGCATTTGGACCCGGGGGAATGTTATGTCCCCGGTCGGAGAGCTGACTTGGTGGGGCGTTACTCGACCCCGGGCCGAGAGAGATACTTGGGTTCTGGGGGAATGTTACCTCCCCAGACCGAAGCGGCTGACTCGGTGGGACGTAACCCGACCCCGAGCTGTTTGAATCACTTGGCCCTGGGGAATGTTACGTCCCCAGTCCAAAGACAGACTCGGTGGGACATCGCCCGACCCCGAGCTGTTTGAATCACTTGGCCCTGGGGGAATGTTACGTCCCCAGTCCAAAGACAGACTCGGTGGGACATCGCCCGACCCCGAGCTGTTTGAATCACTTGGCCCTGGGGGAATGTTACGTCCCCAGTCCAAAGACAGACTCGGTGGGACATCGCCCGACCCCGAGCTGTTTGAATCACTTGGCCCTGGGGGAATGTTACGTCCCCAGTCCAAAGACAGACTCGGTGGGACATCGCCCGACCCCGAGCTGTTTGAATCACTTGGCCCTGGGGGAATGTTACGTCCCCAGTCCAAAGACAGACTCGGTGGGACATCGCCCGACCCCGAGCTGTTTGAATCACTTGGCCCTGGGGGAATGTTACGTCCCCAGTCCAAAGACAGACTCGGTGGGACATCGCCCGACCCCGAGCTGTTTGAATCACTTGGCCCTGGGGGAATGTTACGTCCCCAGTCCAAAGACAGACTCGGTGGGACATCGCCCGACCCCGAGCTGTTTGAATCATTTGGCCCTGGGGGAATGTTACGTCCCCAGTCCAAAGACAGACTCGGTGGGACATCGCCCGACCCCGAGCTGTTGAATCACTTGGCCCTGGGGGAATGTTACGTCCCCAGTCCAAAGACAGACTCGGTGGGACATCGCCCGACCCCGAGCTGTTTGAATCACTTGGCCCTGGGGGAATGTTACGTCCCCAGTCCAAAGACAGACTCGGTGGGACATCGCCCGACCCCGAGCTGTTTGAATCACTTGGCCCTGGGGGAATGTTACGTCCCCAGTCCAAAGACAGACTCGGTGGGACATCGCCCGACCCCGAGCTGTTTGAATCACTTGGCCCTGGGGGAATGTTACGTCCCCAGTCCAAAGACAGACTCGGTGGGACATCGCCCGACCCCGAGCTGAGTAAACAAGCGGCCTCAGCGGAACGAAATCCAGCCCTGATCCGTCGTTTTTCAAATTTAAAAGATTTCGTCAAAGAAGGAATTTTTATTCATGTTGGGGGCGGCGCCGCCCTTTTTACAACAGTTGTTCTGGTTCGGTGTTTTGTCCGGCTTCTGCAAAAAAGAAAATAGAAGAAAGGAAAGTTGATCTTCATGGGAAGTACTTTCTTAACATCTCGGCGTTCCATGGTTTCTTCAATCTCTTGCCGTCCAGACGCCCCAGTATGTAGGCCCCTGGTCTTACTATCTCAGTGATCTTGTAAGGTCCCTCCCACTTGGCACCTAACGAACCCTCTTCAGGTCGTCGGGTGTTCAGAGTCACTTTTCTTAGCACTAGATCGCCTGGCAGGAAGGAGCGGGTCCGAACTCTCTTATTGTAGAATCGGGCCATTCTCTGTTGGTAGATGGCTGCTCTTACTGCTGACTGCTCTCTTCTTTCTTCGATCAGGTCGAGGTGATTTTTGATAAGTTCTTCGTTCCGTTCGTTTTCAAAGTGACGGACCCGGTGGGTTGATATTCCGATCTCTGCCGGGATGACGGCCTCACATCCGTATGATAGGGAGAAGGGTGTCTCTCCTGTTGAGTCCTTGAAGGTCGTTCGGTGTGCCCACAGTACCTCTGGTAGCTCCTCGACCCATAGGCTTTTGCTTGATCCGAGCCGAGCTTTCAGGTTTGACTTGATGGTTTTATTGGTGGCTTCAACCTGCCCGTTCGACTTGGGATGGGCCGGCGAGGCGAATTTTAAGGTTATCTGGAGGTCTTCACAAAGTTTTCTGAATCCCCTGCTGTCGAATTGCTTTCCGTTGTCGGTGATGATTGCCTGGGGGATTCCGAACCGGCAAATTATATTTCTCTTCAGGAACTCCGTGGCTTTCTTTTCCGAGATGGTGGACAATGGTTCTGCTTCTACCCATTTGGTAAAGTAGTCTATGGCCACGATTGCATATTTCGCCTGACCTCGTCCTTTCGGCATCGGCCCTATAATGTCTAGCCCCCACTGTGCGAAGGGCCAGGGGCTGGATATGGTGGTCAGCTGCTCTGCCGGTTGATGGTGGAGGTTGGCATTCTTTTGGCATCCCTCGCATTTCCGTGCTATCTTCACGCCATCCTCGTGCATGGTTGGCCAGTAAAATCCTTGCCTCAAGGCTTTGAAGGCGATTGATCTTCCCCCGGCGTGACTTCCGCAGATGCCGGCGTGAATCTCCCTGAGCACGTAGTCTGCTTCTTCTGGTGCTAAGCATCTTAGGAGGGGTACGGTGTATCCTCTCCGGTAGAGTACTCCCCCAATTAGGGAAAACTTGGTGCTCTTGAACTTCAGCTTCCTGGCCTCCTTTTTATCTTTTGGGGTTTCTCCTGTTTCCAGGTACCTCCTGATCGGTTGCATCCATGAATCTTTGTCTTCTTCTTCTAGTACATCCACCTCTGTCTCCCTTATGCTTCTTTCTTGGAGGTATATAAGAGGGATTACCCTGGGGTTTTCTGTCTTCATTGAAGAGGCAAGCCTGGCCAGGGAATCTGCTTCGCAGTTGTCTTCTCGTCCGACCTGTTCGAAGAGTACGCTTCCCACTTTTCCACCCACTTTTTTACTTCGGCTAAGTAAGCTACCATGGCTGGTTCTCTGGCTTGAAAGTCTCCTTTCAGCTGTTGTATTGCTAGCTGAGAATCACTCCTGATCACTACATTGCGGACTCCTACTACCGTACACAGCCTTAGTCCGGCCAGTATCGCCTCGTACTCTGCTTCATTGTTTGTAGTTTTGAAGGCGAATTTGAGGGCGAGCAGTATTTCTTCTCCCTTTTTGTTTTTAGTGCTACCCCTGCTCCGTAGCCGTGCGAGCTTGCGGACCCGTCTACAGACATTTCCCACCTGTCTTCTTCTACGGCTAAGACCTGCGGTTCTGTGAGCTCTGCTATGAAGTCTGCTAAGGCCTGCCCTTTTATTGCTGTTCTTGGGAGGTAGGAGATGTCGTGCTCGCTTATTTCCACTGACCACTTCATCAGCCTCCCTGAGGCCTCTGGTTTCTGCAAGATTTGTCTTAGGGGAAAATCCGTGTATACTTTGATTGGATGGGCTTGAAAGTAGGGTCGTAACTTCCGAGCTGTGGTGATCAGGGATAGGGCGACGAGTTCGTGTATGGGGTATCGAGTTTCTGCGTCCAGCAGGGCTTTACTGACGTAGTAAACTGGTTTCTGGACGTGGTCGGTCTCTTGTACCAGTGCCGAGCTTACTGCGTGTTTTGAGACGGCCAGGTATAGATACAGCGTCTCCCCTGGGAGGGGTTTGGCTAGGAGAGGGGGCTGTGCCAGGTATTGTTTTAGGTGCTGGAAGGCTTCTTCGCACTCGGGTGTCCAGTCAACCCTTTTTGAGCTTTTTTGATGACTTTGAAGAAATGATGGCACTTGTCGGTTGCTCGTGAGATGAACCGGTTGAGTGCGGCGATTCTTCCTGTAAGGCTTTGCACTTCCTTAACTGTCCGGGGAGACTTCAGGTCTAGCACGGCCTGTATCTTTTGCGGGTTTGCTTCAATGCCTCGTGAACTTACCATGTAGCCCAGGAATTTTCCCGAGGCTACCCCGAATGCACACTTCTCTGGATTGAGCTTTAAACTGTGTTTCCTCAGGAGTTCGAAAGTTTTCTTCAGGTCGGCTACATGGCCTCTTGGTTCCTTGGACATTGTTATCATGTCGTCGACATATACCAGCATGGTCGTGCCGATGAGTGGTTTGAAGACTTTGTTCACCAGTCTCTGGAAAGTCGCCCCTGCATTCTTCAATCCGAAAGGCATTACTTTATAGCAGTATAGCCCTTGGTCGGTAATAAAGGTGGTCTTCTCCTCATCCGCAGGGTGCATCTTGACTTGATTGTATCCCGAGAAGGCGTCCATGAAGCTTAGCAGCCCTTGGCAGGCTGTTGTATCTACCAGTTGGTCTATATTTGGGAGGGGAAAGCTGTCTTTTGGACATGCTTTGTTGAGGTCGGTGAAATCTACGCACATTCTCCACTTTCCGTTAGACTTTTTCACCAGTACCACGTTGGACACCCATTCTGGGTATTTTACTTCCCGGATAAAGCCGGCTTTCAGCAATTTTTCCACCTCGGTTGTTATTGCTCCGCACCGCTCCTGGTTGAATATTCTCCTCTTCTGTTTTACTGGCTTGTGTAATGGGTTCACTGCTAAGCGATGGCTTATGAATTTTGGGTCGATTCCGGGCATGTCATCGTGTCCCCATGCAAAAACGTCGGGGTACTCTTGCAGACATTCCAACAAGTCTTTTCTTAGGGCTTGTCTAGACTTCCTCCTATTTTTATGTTCTTCTCTGGCCCGAATAGTTTTTACTTCTTCCAATTCTTCGGCTGATCCGAGCCGTGCAGCTTTGTCGGGCCGAGGAGCAGGGTCTTTCCTTGTATTCTCGTCATCCTCGTCTCTCTGTCTCTTCTTGGTGCCTTCTTTCTACGCAGAGGTTTTCTCGCGAGAAAGTGGCAAAACAGCTGCGGGCTTTTTTCTGGCTTCCGCATACGATTCCGATCCCTTCCCGTGTGGGGAACTTCAATTTCAAGTAATGACAGGACATTGCGGCCTTGGTTTTCATCATGAAGGGGCGGCCGACAATGACTTGATAACTGCTCATGCAGTCTACTGCGGTGAAGTTTATCATGATTGTTCGGGTTTTGGGGGCAGTCCCGATCGTCACTGCTAACTGAATTTTTCCCAGGGGGATGACCGTTGATCCCCGAATCCGTACAGGGGGGTGCTGTCTTTGGTTAGGGCTGTGCATTCTACCCCAGGTCCTCCAAAGTCTCTTTGGAAATTATGTCTACCGCGCTCCCAGGATCCACCAGGATTCGGTCCACTTCTGTGCCACCGATCGTTGCTTTGATTATCAGTGCGTCATCGTGGGGGAAACTTACCCCCTGAGCGTCTTCATCGGTGAACATAATGGGTGTTGACCGATTTCCTTGGGGGTTTGGGATTTTTTCTGTTTTCAGCACCTCTGTTCCCCGTGCTCGGCTGTAATTCTTTCTTGACCGGTTAGAGTCCCCGGCCAGCGTTGCCCCTCCTGCGATGACGTTCACCCCTCGATTCCTTGCCCTTTGTCTGGCGGCCATGGTTTCGTGGTCGATGTAATTGTTCAGGTACCCGTTCCGGGCCAGGTCCTCCATTTGTTCCCGCAGATCCTTGCACTCATCGGTTGTGTGCCCTTTTAGGTTGTGATGTAGGCAGTAGGACCTTTTGTTTTTCTGTCTGGGGGAAACCTCCTGAGGTCTGGTTCTATTAAGAGACCTTTCTCCCGTATCTCCATGATGATTTCTCCTGGCGGTTGTTCAAAGGGATATATGCCTCCTCTCGAACCACGTGGTGTTTACCTGAGTTGTGGGCCTCTTTCCTTGATCCTTCTGTGTCATTGGCTTGAATTCTTTGGGTCTTGGATTGAACTTCCGGAATTCTCTTTCCGGTCGCCGGTGGTCTTCCCTCCTTGTCACCCTTTCTCTGGTGGTTGTCCCCCTCCGGGATACTTTTTCTTCGCTTTCTAGCAGGACGTACTTCCTGGCTATCTCCAGTGCGGTAGCGTAGTCTGGTGTTTCATGGATTCTCAGATGGGTCCACAGTTTCCCGACCCTTAGGGCCCCTTTCAGACTTTCCAGGGCTTCTTGGGATTCGTACCCTCCGACCTCGAGTACGATGTTATGGTACCTTTCAATGAAGTTTTTCAGCGTTTCGTCGTCTCCCTGTTTTATGAGCCTTAGTTCTCCTATTGTCTTTTTAGGGGTGCAGGCTCCTTTGAAGTGTCGGATGAACGATTTCTTAAGCTGGGAGAAGCTCTGGATGCTCCCCGGGGCCAGACTTCTATACCATAGGATGGCAGGTCCACCTAAAGTTAAGGGAAATACTTTGCATACGGCGTCGCCCGTTACCCCCTGTACTTCCATCAGGAGGACAAAATTCTCAATGTGGGATTTTGGGTCGGAGTGGCCTTTGTATGGTGCCACGGTCGGCATGTTAAATCTCTTTGGGAACTGTGCTGTTTTTATTTCTTCTGTAAGGGGAGACCCCTCTTCCTCGCCTCGGGTGTCTCCCGCGCCGATCTTGAGGCTTTCTTCCCATCTGGTCATCTTTTTTCAACCAAGATTTTATTTCACGGGTTGTGCCCCCGTGTCGCCTTCTGTGTCCTTCTGTTCTTCTGTTCCGGTCGTTCCGGGCGTGGCGTTCTTTAAGCCCGGAGGTCTCCTGTACGTCTTCGTTGTACTTTCTATCTTCTCTCTGGAGTTGTAAAACTGTCGGAGGAGGGGTCGGGTGATTGTTCCTCCTCTTCCCATGTGTCTTCGGATCGTGGCTCTCTTCCTACCACTTCAGATCTTATCCCATAAGGGCCTCTCTTTCTGGGTCCCTCGTCTTCGCTTATATCTACTACTCTTTTTCCTTTTTCCCTATCTTTCCTCTTCTGGTCGGCCCCGGTTTCAGGTTCCTCGTTGTTTGCTCCTTCCATTCTTTCTAGTCGATCCATCATAGACCTCATGCTATCTTCCATCTTTTTCATCCAGTCCATTGCCGGACCTCCTGATTGGGGATTTCCGTCTTCCGCCATTTGTCTTATCACGTGAACTGCTTTTGTTGAAGTTCCCCACAGACGGCGCCAACTGTTGACGGTGGATTTTGGTCTCAGGGTAATACGGGAATATCACCTCTGAGGGAACCCTCCTTCAACTGTGAATTTGTTTGGTTATGCGGGAAACCAAAAGCAAACTTAGCGGAAAACAAGAAAATACGCCAATCAGACAAGGTGATTTAACGTGGTTCGGTGGACTTTGAGATCCGACCTACGTCCACGGACAAGAACAGGGTGGTACTCTTTTTATTACTCAAATACACCTCTCAGGCCTCTCCTTTGTTCTTACAAATCGGAGCTTTATGACTCTAATCTCTCACTCTTGTGATGATTTTCAGATGATGCCCTCTACACATGCTCTGCCCTCCTATTTATAATAATACAGAAATCCGATTCCTATAAGAAATCCTATTTGTACTCAGTCTTCTCTTCTTTCATGGTTTCCTGATCCGATAATGCCTCCTTCTTCCGTATTCCCTTTCGGACTCTGACTCCTTCTCCTTGCGAGAGCAGGATATCTTTCTTATCTTATCCATAAGAATGGGGTGCTGTTGTCTTTGAACACGGCTCGTTGTCTGGTCGGTCTTTATGAGGTCGGTCATGTTAATCTGTTATGCTGAGAATGTTTCTGCCGACCTATAGTGCTCGGTCACCCGAACCAAAGTGGTCGGCCTTCATATATGTGGTCGGCCTTCATATGATGTGGTCGGCCTTCATATGAGTGGTTGGTCTTCATATGGAGTCACCAGGGAAAGAATTTACCCTTTTGTCCTTGTCGTGCTGTCTTAAATACTGTAGTGCTTGAAAACACCATCAACAAAACTATTTTGAATTTGAGTATGTACTATAAATCGCTTAAATCAATGACAATTTTGATGTGTAGATTTCTGTCAAGATTTATGTGAAAATTATATCCAACTCAATTAAAAAAAAATGAGGAGATGTGAAGTGTCAATTACTATTTAGTCACTTGATTCAAAAATGATCTAATAAAATAAATGTAGAAAGAACGTTACAAAAACGTTACAGCTCATACGCTTAATTAATTAATATTATTATTATTATTTATTTTTTATTTTTATTATATATAAGAAAGAGTAAGCCTTTAAAAAGAAATGAAAACCAAAGAATAAAAGAATCCAAATATCCATAATGAATTATTTTGACTTTATTGGTGGATTTTTCCTCGATATTATTAGTCTCTGTCTAATGATTTAATATTTTTGCAATTATCGTTCCATTTAATTTAATCGTCCATAATTTTTATTACGATAAGTTGTTTTCTCCCGAAAGTAAACTAACGTATTAAAATTGTTGTACAAAATTAAATCAAATGAGATAAGATGAAATCTAAATAATGGGTCCACTAAAATTTGAAGTCATGAAACTACGGATTTTTAGGGGCTAATCCGGTAACGCATCGGAAGCGGTGAAAATCCCATTTTCAAATTTCAAAATTTTTTTCGGATTAATTAAATAAACACATTTATTTAATTATCCAATAATCAAATTATGAAATAAAATTCAAATGAATCATATTCAAGTGATTTACCAAATTACCATTGCTTTGGTATTTTGTCCATTTAGTCCGAAATTGATCAAATCAATTTTGAATGATTCTAAATCATTTCTAAGATGAACTTAGCATGTTCAAAACATCAAAACACCCAAACAACAAAAATCCCCAAATTCCTTCACCAAGGCCGAGAGCACCATTGGGCTCCAATTTGTGCATTTTGCACTTTCATGCTTCAAGACACATCCAAATGAAACAATCAACATGAAACTTTATATGCATCATATACACATACAAATACACAACATATATGAAAACCCCAAATTTGGATTAGTCATGAACCCTAATTTTACAATTTCCACAAATTGGACAAATTAGACCAAATACCATTAAATCAATTACTTCAATCATCATTTTAATCCAATCAAAGTCTCAACACAATGAAACAACTCAAGATCAAATCTAGGTCATCTAAGAGTGGGTCAACAACTCTAGATTAACAACATGGTTTCCAAAACCTTAAAAGAAAGCTTATTACTACAATAGTCATACACTTCCTTCATCACACATGCTTACACCTCCACAAAATTTCCATCACAAAAACCACAAGGAACAAAGAAGAAACAACCTAAGAATATCATATATTAAAGCCTAGAACCTAGGAACAAATTCCTTATAATAGCAAGTTCAAGAAACTTACTCAAAATCCAAGCTTTTTTATTTTTGTCTTTCTTTCACAAACTTCCTTTGGCTTCTTCAATAGAGTTTCTTTTAGTAAAGTGTATTAGGTTAAGTGTAAAGTGAAATGAAAAACAATATATACATCTACCAAAAGTGCCTTGGCCGAATTCACAAATTCAAAGACAAGTTTTGTAATCATTTCATTTCAAGCTAATGTTATCAACTTGCATAAATATCTTAATACAACTTTATTATATATTATTTAAGTCAACAAATGCAACTAATATCATTTACTTAATTATCCTAATGTAAGATATTTATATTTTAATTAATTTAATCATTTAACAATTAAATAATTAATTAATTAATCAAATACAAATATATTAAATATATGTATAATATTTACATTAAATATTAAAAACATATATTCATTTAGGATATAAGTCAAATAACTCATTTTGACTATTAATTAATGTGTATTTAAATTAATCAAGTATTAAATGTAAATACACAATAATTAGGCAAATGACTATCTAGTCCTTTTAGCACGTATCTTGCGTCTAACCTTTAAACGACTTTATAAATAATCAATATTATTTATTAATGTTGCTCTAGTGCTCTACGAGTATGTTTCATTATTGAGACTCTCTAGATTCAGGTATATCCGTCACGAAATCTAATTTCGTATCCATAATCTATCCACCCGTAGATTATGACGATCACATATAATCTCGCTGAACCATAGAGGTCGAGGTCATGGCAAATGTATAATTCCTCCGTCACAGGTATCCGGATAAATCCCAGAGATATAGATGTAAACGTCAAATCTCTATCGGGATTATCCAGTCAACTATTCTATTAGCAATCTCAAAAAGAATGTTTAGAACTAGCTTCTAAACTTTACCACGGGCCCATGGTTTTATCTGATTGCTAATCATATGGACTACCTATGCTCTGGTACACAGAACTGACAGATCCTTTCTTGATACACATAGGACACCCTGAGGATCTATCTACACCCAACGAACAGGCGGAGGTCTGATCTAAATAGATCGGTAACGTGACTGCCGTCTAAGTGTAGAAGATGTCTCATGTGCCCACAATGGCATCTCAAGTCTAAGAATCACAAGTGCTACTCAACCCAAGAAGATTCTTATTGACGCTAGTGTACCATCCATTAAGAATCTTCGGTGAGTCGTTCAATGTTTATCCGCTATAAACACATACACGTCTATACTAGTCTCCAAGACTTATGGTTCATTGAGAAACCATTGGAATCATATATTCCAGCATACGACATGTATCTGTCTCAACGAGTTTACTATACTGACCAAGTAGTGTAAACCTTGACCATGAACTGTCTGAGAATGACAACGTCATGATACTTCTCAATGTCCATTGCGACGCTTTTGCAACTGTATCATGACTAATCATTCTAGGGTCATTACGTCTTTACCATATAGAAAGATAGATTATATTATAGAAACTGCATATATTATTCATAATAATAATGTTTTACAGAAATATTCAAAAGAAATACAACCGAGAATTGGCGCTCTGAGCACCAACCCCAACAGAAACAACTTTCATTTTACACATTGAATGAAGAAATTTCTCGAAAGTGTGGGCCTATAAATTTATGACTTTATGTAACTTTTAATTTTGGGGTCCAATCTAAGTCATCCGTTTATGGGGCAATAGGAAATTTTAAAGTCTTTGATTGAATATTCTTATTGCAAGTCTTTTAAATTAAATTTTATGATATTTTCGAATTATCTTATTTAATAAATCTCATTAGATTAGGTATATGACATCGCAATCTTCATTCGTTATGTTGTCACATATTAGATTTTAATTCCATTCAGATAATGTTTAACACCAAAAAAAAAAAAAACACTTTTGTTTTAAAATTAAGGTACTCTCCATATATTAATTATAACATTTTAAAAAAAAAAAAGAAGAAGAAGAAGAAGAAGACTACTTAAAGAAGATGACACATTAGTAGACTGGCGTTGATTTCATTCAATAAAAACAAATGTGGAAAGTGCGTGCATTAACTTCAAAAAGATTCATGGAAATGAAGCCAGTAATGTGAAAAGACCTATAGCATTGGCATAGGCATCACGCATTTGTGGATAGACATAGACTCGGTTCACACAAGTGGGGTTTGGGTGTATAAATACATAAGTTGGGTTGCCCAGAAATTAAAGAGAAATTAAGAAAGAGTGATATAATAATGGGTGGTGCTTCTGCTTCACAAAGGGTGATGATGGTGATGTTAATAATAATAATATTACAAAGGAGTAGTGGTGGTGAGGGATGTTTAGAGGAAGAGAGATCTGCTCTATTGCAGCTTAAACATTTCTTCGAAAGTCCTTACGTTCTTACCAGTAGATGGGTAGATGATGATGATGATGATAAAAATTATTATTCAGATTGTTGTCAGTGGGATGGGGTTGAGTGCAGCAACACCACTGGCAGAGTCATATCACTAGATCTTTTTTTGACGAGGGAATCGACAAAGAAATGGTATCTGAATGCTTCTTTGTTTACTCCCTTTCAACAACTTGAGCATCTCGATTTAGAAGACAACAATATAGCCGGCTGTGTTGAGAATGAAGGTACGCTCCTTTATTTTAAGGCAATTATCTAATAATACTCTCTTCTGAATTTTGACAAATTAATTAGATTTTGTTGCAGGTCTAGAGAGGCTATACGGATTGACCAACTTGACATATCTTTATTTAGGCTATAACTACTTCAACAACAGCATCTTACCATCTCTTGCTGGTCTTTCATCATTGAGAAGATTGAGTTTAAGCAATAATAGCTTGAAAGGAAATATTAATGTTAAAGGTAATAAATAAATAATTAAGCTTCATCCCTTCTCCCATGCATCTTTGTTTACCTGGGAGGAACATTAGACTTTAATTTGCTTCAATAAGAATATTCTAGGTTTTGAATTTAATTTTGTTTGAATAATATTTTTTATTTTAAAAAATAGTACTTTTTAGGTTTTAAGAAATACAAATTTCTATCTCTCTCATAATATCACAAATAAATTCATTTTGTATTTTCATATGTGGAGGAGTGACATAGAAACTAAAAAAATGATTAAATATTGATGATTTAACTCATAAAATGGGTGGTTTTAATACTCATTTAATCTCTTTTTAATCTCCAATTATTCTCTCTCTTTTTTCATTTCTATTAGAATAAATCAAGCTTTTTCTTATTTAAATGTATAACTCAATTTGAACTCTCTGAAGAAATGGATTTCTTGAGCAATTAAGTAAAACCATAAATATCTTTTGAGGTCATATTATTCATCACCAAAAACTTATTTTTTCCATACAAATATATATCATTAATATTCTCAATTGGGAAATTTTGACTTTTAAATTTTTGCTATGTAAACTGAGGAATTTTTTTTTTGCCTTTTTTGGCAAGTCTTGGCTTCAAAAATAAACAAATGCTCTGTAATTGCAAATCAAATGGGCTCCTGACTTTTTTTTCCCATTTAGAAGAGATTAATTATTTTTTCTCGATTAAATGTATAACTCTATATAAACTCTTTGCAGAATGGGATTCCTTAAGGAATTTAGACAATGAGCTTGACAAATTTGTACTAATATTCATCACCGAATACTTTTTTTTTTCACACTAAAATAATGATGATTAGCTGGAAATATTTAAACTTTTAAATTGTGTTGTGCAAACAGATGAATTTCAATTGTTTCTTTTGATCAAAACTAGAGAATATGTTTGGTTATATATATTTTGAAATTGATAGTTACTTCAATATAATTAAAATTCTCAATATAATTTTGTAAATAGTGTCACTGATCAAATGACTGTCAGCATATTTATTTGCAGATTTGAGTAAATTAGAGTATCTCTATTTAAGTGGGAACAACTTAAACCTTAATATTTCTCTAATTGGTCTTCCTTCATTAACAACATTATCTCTAAGCGCTAATGGGTTCAAAGGAAGTTTTGATATTCAAGGTAAGCCTACTTCAGTAGTCTATTTTATCAATTAAGATAAAAAGTCTCATTTCTAATTTGTTTTAAATAATGAAATTAATGAACTCTGTTTTAAGCAGGATTGGATTCCTTGAGCAACTTAGAGAAGTTGGATCTGAGATTCAATGAAATTGACAATCTAGTGGTCCCTAAAGGTAATTATTAATAACAATGGAAAATGATACTCTACTATCCTATATATTGTTATAATAAAACTTTAATCTTTACAGCTTTAGAAATACAATATTAAGTCCTTGTAGTTTAATTTAAAAAATACAAGATTTAGTCCACACCGATAAATATTTTTTGTTAATCGAGTCACTTTTCATATAATTTTGAAATAATTTTTATTATATTTGGACAGTTTTTGGGATATTCAAATCATATAATTTATGTCACTTATTGAATAAAAATGACTCAAAATTAATTAAAAATATTAATGACAAGAAATAAAGCTTGTATTTTCAAAGTTGTATGGATTAAAGTCTCATTATACAAATTTACAATATAGTTAGATGTGATTTTTTCAAATAATAATGAGGGCAAAATTTGGAATGAAAGCAATTTTATGTCTAAATTTAAATAATGAATTTTGACAGCTTACAAATGTTTGAGGAAGTTGCGTTCTCTTGCTCTATCGGGAATTAAAATTAGAGATGCAAGGGAGTTGTTACAATCACTGGAATCATTCCCATCCCTCAACACACTTCGCCTGGGTTATAACAATTTTACAGTGGCCACTGCTCTTGGTAAGTAAATAACTTTTACAATTATTTTCGGTAACAATTTCATCAGCCGGATATATTTGGAATTTGACAATTCTTCTCTCTCCTCTCAATCTATATATTAATTCTCAATTAAATGAAAAATAGTCTTCAAAATTTGAAATATTTAGTGAGTGTTATATACTAAGGATCGATAAATTATTTTTCAGGTTTATGTGAATTGGTGCATCTGCAAGAGTTATACATTGACAATAATGATTTATGGGGTAGCTTGCCTTGGTGCTTAGCAAATATGACATCCCTTCGAATATTAGATGTCTCTTTCAATCAACTTACTGAAAATATCTTATCATCTCCCCTCATGCATCTCACCTCCATTGAAAAGCTCTTTCTTTCAAATAATCTGTTTCACATCCCAATTTCACTCGAACCATTTTTCAATTTCTCAAAACTCAAGATTTTCGATGGTCGAAACAATGAATTATATGCTGAAACCGAGTCGCATTCTTTAGCTCCAAAATTTCAATTAAATACCATTGAACTGTCTGGTTATGGTATCAGTGGAGAATTTCCCAAATTCCTTTTCCATCAAAATGAATTGGAATATGTTGATCTCTCACACGTTAACTTGTCTGGTGAATTTCCAAATTGGTTGTTAGAAAATAACACAAATTTATACCTACTTGTTCTGTCCAATAATTCTCTTTCAGGACCTTTTCATATGCCAATTCATTCTCACAAGCGGTTGAAAGAATTAGATATTTCTAGCAATCTATTCCAAGGCAACATTCCAGCAGAAATTGGATTGTATCTGCCAAGCCTATTTTATTTGAACCTCTCCAGAAATGCTTTCAAGGGTAGCATTCCCTGGTCATTCAGTGATATGAAGTCCTTATCAACTTTGGATTTGTCTAACAATCAATTGGATGGTGAAATCCCTGAGAAATTGGTTATGGGTTGCTTCAATTTAAGGGTTCTTGCCTTATCAAACAATAGTTTGCAAGGTCATATATTCTCAAAAAAATTTAATTTGACAAAATTGGTCAGGTTGCAATTGGATGACAATCATTTCATTGGAGAGATCCCTGAAAGTTTGTCCAAGTGCTCTTATTTAGGAGGATTGTATCTAAGTGATAACAATCTCTTTGGTAAAATTCCAATATGGTTGGGCAATCTTTCACTCTTACAAGATATTATAATGCCAAGCAATCATCTTGAAGGTCCAATTCCAATAGAGTTTTGCCAGCTTCATTTTCTTCAAATTTTAGACCTTTCAGAGAATAATATATTTGGGAGTTTACCGTCTTGTTTTGGCCTTTCCTCGCTCAAACAAGTTCACCTGTCTAAAAACATGTTACAAGGACCACTAAAAGATGGTACATTCTATAATAGCTCTTCTCTGGTGACATTAGATCTTAGTTATAATCGCTTGAATGGTATCATTCCACCTTGGATTGGAAAGCTTACTCAGCTGAGCTACCTCATTTTGACTAATAATAATCTTGAAGGTGAAGTGTCAGTTCAATTGTGCCAGTTGAAACAATTACGGTTGATAGATATTTCTCATAATAATCTTTCTGGTCAAATTCCTCCATGTTTAGATCAAACTTCACTTCACGAAGACTATTATGATGCTCCGACTCTAACTTTTAGTCATCCGCTTCTTCTACCTTATTATACCTCGTATTCAATGAGAAATGAGGAATCTATAATATTCACAACAAAGGAAAGATCATACTCTTACAAGGGAAAACCTCTTAACAGCATGTATGGGATTGATCTATCTTGTAATAAATTGACAGGTGAGATTCCTTCTCAAATCGGTGAATTGATCAGAATCCATGCATTGAATTTGTCCTACAACAATTTGACTGGAACAATCCCAGTGACATTTTCAAGCTTAAAGCAAGTCGAAAGCTTAGATCTTTCCTACAACAACTTGAGTGGGAAAATCCCTGCTCAGCTTGTGGAGCTTAATTTTTTGACTTTTTTCAGTGTCGCACACAATAATTTATCAGGAAAAATCCCGGAATGGACTGCACAATTTGCAACATTTAATGAACGCAGTTACCAAGGAAATCGTTTTCTTTGTGGACCGCCATTGCTCAAAAGTTGCAATGAAAACGGATCATCACCATCAGCGGTACCAGAAGCTTTAGCTGGCAAAGAAAAAGATGATTGTTTAATTGACATGGCCAGTTTCTATATCACTTTTATAGTATCTTATGTAATTGTGATATTAGGAATTATCGGAGTCTTATGGGTGAATCCTTATTGGCGACGTAGATGGTTTTATCTTGTTGAGATGTGGATGACTTCCTGTTACTATTTTATTCTAGACAATATTATTCCCACAAGATTCTATCTTGGTCGCGTGTAGTTGCATTATCTTATATGTAATTTTCAAATAATTTTTTTTTCTTTCATGTTCATTATGTAGCAAGTCAATAAAAGTATTTGCATTTATATATTTAAAGATGAATGTTGTCCCTTGAAATCTTGTAGCAATTCTCAAGACGTTGACCAAAGTTATGAGTGTAATTTTAATACAGGATTGAATAAAACTCAAGGAATTATATCATGGCTTGTAGTTTTTTTAATTAATTAACTCTGTTTTAAGCCTCTGCACTACTGGGATTTAGTCTTTAATATTGATTTGGGTCAAGTAGTTAAGGTTAGGCCGACTGTAAACTCCAAAGTGTAAAATCTTGATGTGTTTTGATATTTTACGTTGACAATGATTAACAAAAGCTTGGACTGCTACATTTTTTTATACGAACAAATGAGCAAATATTAAGTAAATATTGATTATGATTCAAAGCAAAGGTGGCATGCCTGCTCAATTTTTGCATTCATTAGCAATACTGCTATTACATGCTGACAGATAGCTCATAATTAAATTTGAAGCAAACCCTATTTGATAGTATATTTTGGATTGAAAAGAACTTGTTCTATCATCAAAGGAAAGAGCAAACATTAATGGAGATGCTTCCAAAAATCAATGGGTTCCCCCAACACTAAAACAGAAGGAAAATAAAAAATCAATGGGAAATCATATGAAGTAATAGAGGTTTTGGTAAGAAATAAATGACTACTCCATGTATCTTCATAGGCTATGGAGACAAGGATTTTGGATACAGACTATGAGTAGGAAATCAATAAGCAAAACTGCTTTTGCTTTAATTGGGAGCTCAGTAGTGTGACATCTTTTATACTATTGACTCGCGTATCAAGTAGAGAACTTGGAATGTGGGTGGTAGGATTGTCCATACCTAAATGTTAGGGAAGTGACTAAAAACTGTATTATGAAAGGTGATGTGAGAGAGGATGCTTGGAGAAGGTGATCTGGAGAGGAGAAACATAGGGGTTGTAGTTCTTAAGAATGGATATTTACTATAGTGGAGATCATATCTTCTTCTCTTTACTCCGAGAAGTTGAGGATAAAAAGAAATTGGAGTGAATCACACTGAATGAAAATGTTGATAGCTTTCTATTCTTAAAGTTTTATTTTCTTCGTTGGATCAATTTAAAATCAACTAGTAAATAGTTAGTCAATGTCTTTCCCTACACATCTCCAATGAATGGATCTAAAGCTCACATTGGTTTTCAGAAGAGTGTCATTTGCTTCTTGTGGTTGTACTTTGCTTCTTGCAATCTTACTCCAAAGAAAAGATAGAGAACCCTCTAGAAAATTGACTGCTTGGAACCGAACCTGTTGAAATTAGAATCATAATATTTCGGTTCGGTTAGGATTCACCCCTGACCAAACCGAAATCGAACAGCTGAAACCGAACGATTCCAACGGTTCAAACCGGAATCGTTAGAATCGTTCGGTTCCAACAGTTCTACGGTGGAACCGTTTTAATTTTTTTATTATTTTTTTAAAATCATTATTAAAATTTTTTAAAAAAAAAAACAAGAATCGAACCGGAACCATTTGGTTCAGTACCGGTTCCATGTAGAACCGAGAACCGGCTGGTTCGGGTGGCCACCTTTAATAGAAAATATATGGGTGTTTCTATAATGTCAAGGAACAGCTTCAGTGGTTGGCATGTCAAAGCTTTCATGCCTGAGATTTGACGAGAGGATGGTTTACTGTTTCCTGAAGAATGGTTTTACACTTTCGTATGTTTGATGGATGGTTCTTTTGTAGGATCAAACTTATAACATAAGCTTCACAAAAGAGGTTTAGACTTTAGTTCTTCTCTTCCCTTTGCGATTCTGATGTTTTCATGCTGGAAAATTGTATTCGGTATTCTGTTAACTTGACATGTCAATACAATTGATCCCAGAGACTATATATTAATCTTTTCTTTTCCTCCGCGTCTACATTTTGTGTGGATCTTGGGAGAATATTCTGAGATTCCTTTCCCTTTAGTTTTTCCTATTTTGTTTACTTAAATCAAGTAATGTAAATAAACATCACAACAGATGCGTTTTATTTAATGATATCTAGATAAGAGATGGTGGAACAACTTAGAAGAGTTTATTTGAATGCATCATCTGAGTTCATAGGTAGAGCCGACCACCAGTTCGGTTCGGTTCCGGATAATTCTGTCGAACAGGACGATTCCGATTCATTTCCGGTTCCTTTTTATTTTTTTTTAAATTTTAAAAATAGAAAATAATATTAAAAAATTATAATGGGATATTATTACCAAATAAATATAATAATAAAAAAATTATTTATTTGAATTTTATTATATTAAATTAAAACTTAATTTAAAAATAAAATAAATAGCTTGAAATTAAAAAATTATTTATATTATGTTGGAACTGAACAGTTCCGATTCGAACCGTCCGGTTCCAACGGTTTGGCTAGGGTGGGAACCGTAATTGAACCGTACGGAACCGAAACCGTCTGATTCATTCTGATACGGTTTCAGTTTCGAACCGGAACCGTGGCCGGATCTCATAGGCGGATGAAGATATCATTATCCGCCCATCCATATGATTTAGATGAGAAGATAGTATAAATCATTTAACTGAAGATGGATTGATTTAAAATGAAACATAAGAAATGAATTATACAGATTTTGCCTGCAAATTAATTTAACATCGTAGACTCATTTACTTGACATTTGGGTGTCAGAAAACCATCGTTGCTTAAATGTTTATTTTATATCACAGAATCGATATCACTACAACAAAATTGACTATTAGTGGCGAAATATAATTTCGCCACTATTTCGCCACTGTAAATGCGACACAAAAGGTATTAGTGGCAAAAAAATTTCGCCACTAAAAGTATTTTTTTTTCGCCACTAAAGGTTATTTTTAGTGGCGAAAATTTCGCCACTAAAAGTCTATTTTTTCGCCATTGAATATCATTTTTAGTGGCGAAAATTAATACATTTAGTGGCGAAATTTCTTTCCCCACTAAAAGTACTGTTTTTTAAAAAAATATAATAAAATAAAATAAATCCTAAATTTTTAATATACCATATGATATTTTATATTGTAAAGTTTTACAATACATACATTTTGATATATTAATTTAATGATCATATACATTAATATACGCAAATAGAATATTTATATTTATAAGTAAAAAAAATATATATTGTTATAATATCAAAACATACAAATGATCAACAAATTACAATTCAAAAATCAAAAATTTTGCTGATTTCGTCTTAGTTCTACGTTTATATTTTATATCCAAATTTTAAAATTGATGACTGGGCGCTGACGTGGGCGCTGACGTGGTCGTCTTCTTCCTTGAGCAGCGCGTGTATGCGCGTGTGGCGCGTGACCAAGCCTCTGACCGGCGCGTGTGGCTTTGTCTGACCTCCGATCGATCGCCGGAAAACACCACCGTGCTCGTCTCGTCGTGAAAAGTATGATGGTATGCTCAAAATCGATTTTTGACAACTTTCGTCGGAACCGACTTCCCGAACCGAATCTATGTTTCCGAGTTTCGGGATTCCACCGTGGAATCTTAGCTCCTGATACCACTTGTTGTGATTAAACACACACGAATAGATGAGAAAATGAGAGAAAACTCTTCTTTATTTCACAAAACAAAGAATTACAAAGCAAACACTAATGCTTTACAAAAAAAACTCTCAAACACTCTCTTTACACTCTATTACTCTCACTTTGTGATTTCTGGGATGATTTTCAATGGATGAGAGGGCTCAATTTATAGTGCTCAAACCGCGTGAACAGTGTCACGCGGTTTGAGCAAGCTGGCCACACGTTTCCAGCTTGCTCCTGCTTGTTTCACACATACTTGCATACAAGTTGTTTCATGGCTGGCAACCTCAAACATGCCACTTGCATGCTGACTGCATGCATACTTCAACACTTATCATGAAAACTTAAGTCTTAATTATCAATTTGACATTAATTATTAATGCGGTGATAATGCAATGCCTTAATAATATTGAATCTTCTAAATCAATACATTTCAAAGAATCGTGAAAATTAAGAGTAACTATTTTCATGAAGGAAAAGCATCCAATTTTTTTTCATATTTGAATGGGGGCCATACGTAATATGCATGGAAGCATATGCATGCATACGTACATATATTGATATGCATATAAATGTTTGATAACCGGAGGTAGGGATGGCCGGCCGGAGATAATAGAAGAACAGAAACGACTGGAAAATGAAAATGCTGATCTGAATCTGATCACGAAGCTTAAAGAGTTACGTATTTGTGGGAAGCTTTATATAAATAGTTTGACGTGGTAGCATACATATTTCATGCCGCCATGATCGCGGTGCTTTTTATTTTATTTTTAATTGATATCTTAAAATAATCACTGATTAAAAAATAATGAACCAAAAATCAAAACTTGATGCATAAATGACAAATGAATCATGATCTAATGACAGACTAGTGTGGGTTATCCCTCAAAAATTGTGAAAGAAGCTGATGATAGCTTTATAAGTGCGAGGAAAAATCTTATTTCCAAAGTCCCAAAACCACCAAATTATAACCCACTTAATACATGATAATCGTAATTATTGGTATAGTCAATATTAAATTTGATTTTTTAAAAAAGAAGTTATAAATGATCTTCATTTTAAAGAGTCAAACTGAAATTATTTTATTAATAAACCTGATTTTCCAATAACTTATACATATTATTATTGACTCTGCCACTAATCACAATCACAAAAATCTGCATGAAAAATAAAATATTATTGACTCTGCGATTAATGTTGATAAAACAACATAGCACATTAATGTTGATAATTAATGATAAAATATTAAATTAAATTAATTCTTTAATTTAAAAAGAAAGCCTTAGCTATTTTACCCAGTATTGGAAACACAAAATATAGAGCCATCATATTCATTGTTTCCACCTTATTGCGAAATCACTTTGAAAACTTAATTAATCACATGTCTTCTTTCATTTGGTGGGTTTCTCATTTGATAACCATCAATACAAATGCAACCCTAATTAATACCCTAAACCTTTAAAGTTCTAAGGTAGTTATTGGTAGTCAGAGTTCCGGCATCGCGAGTAAGCATATTAGATTCACTCAGAGACTTTGGAGGTTGTGAAGAATGTTGTTTGGTGCGGGCTCGAGGATTCTTCTGGTTATTATAATAGAGATATTTAAGTCGACAAAGTTATTTCCATAGGTCATCTAACCATCACGGTAAGTTTTCTCTATAAAGTAGATTCGAGTGGTAGCCTATGCCCAGAGTGGTTTTTCTCTGTCAAGAGTTTTCCACTCCATCAACTTGGCGTTAATTTTAGTGGTTGCCTGTTTACTTTCTGAACTTTATTATTGTATTTATTTTTGTTGTGACAATTGATTAGACTTAAGGTGTTTGAATTTAACCATATAGACTTGTCTTAAATAGAGTTATTTTATAATTCCGTACATTAAACCTATTCCTTCCAATATGTGCATAAGGTTAGAACTTATATCATAATTTTCATAAATAATGGGTCCACAAAAATTTGAAATCATGAAATCAACTTTCGTTTCACATTGAATGAAGAAATTTTCCAAAAGTATTTGCCAATGGATTTATGACTTTAACCTTTTTTTTTTTTTTTAAATTTGGGGTCCAATCTAAGTTATTGGTTTCTCGGTCAAGAGAAAATTTTAAAGTGTTTGATTAGCCGTTGGGGGGGCAGGGAGCCGTAAGTAAAAAAAAAATTATTAAAAAATTTATAAATTAAAATATAAATTACTAATATATCTCTAATAACGGTAATAAAACGATTATATTTAGGAGCATTTTTTGTATCAACAATATTCTAAAAATCTATAAATAGGATTCATTTTTCATTGTTTCAACACACCAAATTCTCAACTCTCTCATTTTCTATAATTCTCTTATTCTCAATCTCACTTCAATACAATTCTCTTATAATCTTATTCTCAATCTCAATTCAATTAGTTGTTAATTTGTTAAAATTTTAACAATTATTCAATTTTCTTATTTTTCTTCCTAATTTCTTAAACGAAAAATGGCAAGCTCATCTGAGAACATAATGTCAAATATGCCAACCCAAGTGAGCGGCCCTAGTGTCAGTGCACAATCATGGAGAAGAGAAGTTAAGGCTCGGTCCTCGGATATTTTCAAAATTCATTTTAATTTGGAACGCCTAGAAGATGATTCACAACGAGCAATTTGCAACTATTGTGGGGTTATCTATAAATTTTCTGGTGGATACGGCCTCATGATCAAGTACATGGAAAAACATCATCCGGTTGAATTTGGCATTGATACGACGCAAACTCAAATGGCCAAGTACGCATCATCTAGTAGAGGTACTAGTGCTGTAGATTTATTTAAATATTCTGATGCAAAAAATATAGAAGAATTTGCGAAATTAACTTGTAAGACACATCTTTCTTTAAGCTTTGTTGAAGAACTTCATTTTACTAATTACGTGCATAATGCTTTAAATCCTACTGCATGTAGAATGACTCGAAACACAACAAAACGTCATATTTTTAAATTATACAAAGATGGTAAAATTATTTTAAATGAAATATTTAAAGAGATGAAAGGTCGTATTTCTATATGTTGTGATATTTGGAGTGACCATTGGCAAACACACTCATACATGGGTGTGACTTGTCATTGGATTGATGCATCATTACCATGCAAAAACGACTTATTGCATTTAGAGTTTTTGATGATCAACATACTGCACATAATATTTATAGAATGATAAAGGTAATTTTTGATGAATATGGTTTAGTAGACAAAATTTTAACAATTGGATTTGATAATGCATCTGTAAATACTGCATCCATTAGTGATTTAAAATCCTAATGTGAACCAAATGTAGGGGTCGATTTTTTCATATTCGTTGTACATGTCATGTCCTTAACATATGTGTGCAAGATGGACTAAAATTATTATCACCTTTCCTTGATCCAATTAAAACGGCACTTAACTGTATTTGGTCATATTCTCAAGTTAAGAGAGAATGGACCAAGTTTTGTAAAATAAATGGTATTAAACCGATTAAATTTTCATGAGATGTTCCAACACGTTGGAATTCAACTTATTTTCTTTTATGTCAAGCATTTCAATACAAAGATGCATTATGTAGTTTTTTTTCTCAACATGTTCAAAATATCACACTTTATCCTAGTCAATGGGATATTTGTGAAATTTTTTTAGATATTTTAAGAGTTTTTAATGATGCTACTTTAGTTTTTAGCGGTGTTTATTATCCTACAGCACATTTATTTCTTCTTGAGAGTTTGAATATTGTTGGCACTCTCGATGAGCATGTTGACAGCGACGATCCTAATGATATTATTTTGTTCGAAGCCATTACTACTATGAAGGTAAAATGGTTGAATTATTTTAGGGAAATTCCTTTAATTTATCTTATTGCTGCTGTTTTTTATCCTAGATTTAAATTAGAAGGTTTGAGTGGTGGTTTACAAGCTTACTATGGTTATTTAGGAATATTAGATGAAATTGATATTACAAGCATAATTACGAAATTAAGAAATGATTTAATTGTTTTATTTAATGATTATATTGTAAGATATAACTTAGGAACATTAGGTGAATCTAGTAGTAGCGAACCGGTAATTCAAACAAGACTTAGCTCATGGGATCGTTGGTTATTGCAACGAAATAAAAAAGCTAGAGATACGACAACTAATAACCCTGAATTAGATAATTATTTATCTGCAAATTTTGAGTTTATGCAGTAAAAATTTTAAAATCCTTGAATGGTGGAACCGGCATCAAAATATATATCATGTTTTATCAATTATTGCTAAAGAGATAATGACAGCACTTATTTCCACCGTTGCGGTTGAGCAAGCCTTCAGCTTGGGAGGTAATATATTGGAAGTTAGGTGATCTTCATTACATCCAAGCACTCTAGAAGCAACAGCTGGTGTGGATGATTGGACTCGAGCTGATCTGAGACAACAAGAAGATGACCCCGATGATTTTGAAGATTTGTTCGATAATGCTTCTGCAAATGCAATAACAAGTGCAAGCGGAACCGGAGCCGAATGATCAACTGATAATGATGATTGATAATTGTAAAATTGTAATTTAAAAAGTGGATATGTCTTAAAATTGTAATGGAAATACGTGAGCTTTGATTCCTCTCACCCTTGAGGATACGTAGGCAACTTAAATTTTTAAAAATTTAAGCTCAAGCTCTTCAATGTAATAATTTTTTTTATTTATAAAATTAATCTCATTTATTTTAATTAATTTTCAAAATTAAAAAAAAAAGTTCGGTTCAAAGTTCCGGCTCCACTTAAGTGTGGAACCGGAACCGAACCGCCGACCGGGTCTACTTATTGCAAATCATCTTAATTAAATATTATGATATTAGTTAATTGTCTTATTTAGAATCGTTGTACAAAATTAAATCAAATGAGATAAGACAAGATCTAAATAATGGATCTACTAAAATTTGAAGTCATGGAAATAACTTTCATTTTACACATTGAATGAAAAAATTTCCCGAAAATGTGAGCCCATAAATTTATGACTTTATGTAACTATTAATTTTGGGGTTCGATCTAAGTCATCGGTTTCTTAGTCAATAGAAAATTTTAAAGTCTTTAATTGAATATTCTTATTGCAAGTCTTCTTAATTAAATTTTATGATGTTTGTTAATTTTCTTATTAATAAATCTCATTATATTCCATTGAGATAATGCTTAGCTCCAAAATATATATATATACTTTTGTTAAGGTACTCTCCATACCTTAATTATAACAGTTTTTTTTTTTTTTTTTTAAAGAAGATTTAAGTATCTTTTTTATAAATAGAATTCACACTTTACTCAAATCCCAAATTAAAAGTATTTTTTGAAGACTTGAATCAATGACTTCATAATTTTATTATAAGAGATAAGTTAACTAAATAATTTTTTTGTGGATTATTATAACCGAATTTGCTTCAACTCAAAGAACAAAAAATAAAGTTTTTGATAAATTCATGAAATTAGTCTCTTAAAAAATTAAAATTTAATGAAAAAATTACTTCGAACCTCCCAATTTAGTGAAATGTTTATATGAAGAGTGGGGCTATTTGCATTCTAAAAATTTCTTTACATATACTTATTTTAATAAAAATATTTATTATTAAAATACCCATAATGTAAATTAATGTTAAAGACATCTTATAGTAGAATGATATTTATTATCTTTGGATACTCATCCATAGGGGTGTCAATTTGGGTAAGGATTCGTTTATTTGTTCGATTCGATTCGCTTTAAAGCGAATACGAGTTTGAAAAAATGGATTCGTTTAATAAATGGGTCAATTCGATTTGATTTGTTTATTAAACGAATAAAATACGAATTTAAGCTCATTGATTCGTTTATTCGTTTAAGATTCGTTTTATTATTTTCTTTTACTAGCTCTTATTATTTTTCAATTAAGATTCTAGAAATTATAGCTAATTCCCATAGAAAAAGTAATATTTTCGATATTTGGTGAGATTTTTTTAGTAAATATATTAATTACATATTTCATATGTATATATTTATGAAGAATTAATGTAAATCATTATGGTAAATTATGTTATTAAATATTATCATGACTAAACGAATATTCGTATTCGATTCATTTAATAAACTAATCGAATACGAATCATGATATTATGATTCGTTTAATAAACTAATTGAATACAAATCCATCACATTTTGATTTGATTCGTTTAGGATTCGATACAAATTCGATTTGTTGATTCGTTTTGCCACCTCTACTCGTTCATCTTTCTCCTATCTTCAAACCTTAAATCTTTTATTTTCTAAATTACTATATTTTAAGGTAAATTTCGTGGGGTTGTTCTGTTGGCGACTTGGTCGCGTAATTGGATTTTGATGATGCAACGAGAGTGAAGACTTCGACGTGCTTTAACGGACATTACAAAAAGATGATAATGAATTCAAAATATTGATGAAGGGTTAAAATAAGTTATATGATGATCAAGAGAGCAAAGATGATAAAGAGGCAAAAAGAAGATGAAAAAGTCAAAGAATGAGTCAAGCGAGATGAAGATCAAAATAATGATTCAGAGCTAAAAATAATTGTAAGTGAGTTTATTAAAATGTTTCAAAGCTCTTAGGAATCATACATTTTGCATCACTTGCATTTAAAATGGCTTAGAATGCTAAAAGAATCATTTGCATTTTATTTGCACCAAAATGAACTTCATGCACAAGTGCATCGGTAAATGATCTTCTAAAAACTATCAAATTGTTGAATTAAACTTCAAATGATATACCATTAGATAGACATGTGTCTCTAGTTTTCTACGGTTCAAACGGAACACAATTCCAATAAATAGAACTTTTTCTAGAGCCATTTTACTACAACATGTTCATATGTACGTTTTCTGCATACATGTCACATTAGAAAAATTCCATAACATTCATCTTAATGTTTTTGAAGCTGAAATTTTTACAGTAGATAGATCTATGTGTCTAGTTTATTTAGAAATTTACGTATCATGATTTGGAATTTTCTAGAGAAAGTTATGGTAAAAATACCGAGTGACGTCAGTCAGTCTTGACTGATCATCAGAACGGGCATACCGGTCTCAAAATCGGCATACCGGTCTCTGTAACTGGCATACCGGTTCCAGAGGTGCCAACGGTCATTTTTTGAGCCGTTAGACCAGCATACCGGTCTCATACCGGTCCCAGAACCTTAAAACGGCTATAAACGACTAGTTTTGTGCAAAATCTATAAATTCATCATTCTCCTCACTTCTAACACACATCTTGCACATATATTCATCATATAATCATGTCAAAACATTCTTGAGAGTTTATAACCATCTTCAAATCATTTTACACTCTCTACATTTGAAAAATCTCATATTTCATCTTCATATTCATATTAGTGAGCTTTGATCATTTGGGTAACCAACTCACACAATCTTCTTTATCATTGTGAGTGCCCAAGTGTGTTTTTACAATTTCTTTATCAAAAACACTTGTGATTTATGAAATCCCATAGTTTGGGTAAAGTGTAAAGGTTGTGAGTGCGCCTACGAACAAAACTCAAAAGTGTAAAAGGATTGGAGTGCACCTTTGCGGAAAACTCTTGGTTGCGAGTGAACCACGGAAACTCAATTCTAGTGAAAATCTTCAAGCGAGGCTTGGGGGAGTGGACGTAGGCACGTTTGGCCGAACCACTATAAATCTTGGTGTCGTATTCTCTTTCCCTATACTTTTGTTTATAGCAAGTTTATTTATGCTTATATATATGAATAGAAAACTTGCATATAGGCTATTAATTGGAATAGAGAAAATTGCCTTAAGTCCCCATTTGGTAATAAGAACTAAAATCGATAAAGATTTATTAATTCCACATTTATAGCGATAACCCAATTCACCACCCATCTTGGGTATAGAGATTTCTTGTCGCTATTACTTGTAGGTACTTTCATGTTCGTTGAATTTTAAAGATTAAAATAAGGAGGAAAAAGATATGTGAGTTCTTGTTTTTTATTTTTTTATTGATGGAAATTATTGAATTTATTTTTTAAAAAAATAATAACGTATATTTTATTTTTAAAATTTTTTATTTGTTGTTTTTCTTTTTTGCACTTTTTTCCAAACCTAAAACCTATTGATCGATAGAATATTTTTTGGTTGTTTAGTATATTTAAATTTGTAAAATAATCACATCTTATAAATTTGATGTAACATTCATACCATCAGATTTAATGCAATTTAGTGTTCAAATAGCTAAAAAAATTAATAAAATAATATAAAAATAAAAAATATTTTTGTTAAAAAAATGAAATGAAAATAAAAAAGTTAATAGAATGAGAGAGATAGAGGAAGAAGAATTAAAATATTTTTTTAATGTACTAAGTATTTTTATGAGTGTGTAAAGTAAATAAAATTAATTAATATAAATTATTTAACTGAGGGTGATTTTGGTATATTGAAGAGTGTATAAAGTAATAATCAAAATTTTAAAATTAACTGCACTTAGTAATAGAGTGTCCAAAAAAACTTTTAGAGTGCAAATTGTAATACTTTAAAAAAAAATTTGCTTTTGGAAAGATTTTATAAGAGCGAGTGGCAGACGTGTGGGAATTAAAAAGAAAAACTTCTTTCTCTCTCTTTTATTTTTTTTCTTCTTCTTTCTTCTCTCACTGCCAATTCTTCAAACCATCGCAGCTGCTTCACCGCCGGCCATCAGCCGCCACGCGCCGGACCACCTGAAATCTGCCATCGTCAGCTTTCCAGATCCGCCGATCACGAGCCGAAAGGACGCCGGACGCGCCTCCACGCGCCGCTGGAAGAGAGCGATACGTCGCCGTTTCTTCTGCAATTTTCGACTGTCTCCGGTCACTTCTGACGGCCACCTCCGGCGAGTGAACACTTTTCAGGCCGAGATCTTTCCAACGGCAGTGGTCACTTCCCGATCCGACATCGTTTGGGTTGTTTTCCGTTTTATATCTACCGGTAATTCGGAATTTGTATTGGAAGTTGAGATCCGACCGTTGGATCGGCGATCCGAACGTTTCAGATTGTTGCTCTCGATTATACGAGCGTTTTGGTATATATATCCACCGTTGATAGTATCTGGTTGTGGGGCCCAATTTTTAGTTGTGGGGCCCGATCTTCGTTGTGGGGCCCGCTTTCCTTGTTAAGCGTATCAGCAAGTTACGAAGCCGTCGCTGTGATCCTTGAGATATTGGCGGACCAGTGGATCTTTCTTTGAGAGGTTTGGAGATCGTTGGAGCTCGGTATGTGATTATTATCATTTTGGGGGTGTAAATGATAGAATTGGAAAGTTTTGGACATAATTGTAAATTTGCATAATTAAGAGGGTAAAATTGTAAATTCTGCTAATTAGGGGTTAAATAGTAATTTTTACGAATTGTAGGACTATTTGGGCTTATTAGAAAAGTTTAGGGGCTAAAACGGAAAATTAGAAACTTTAGGGATAAAATCGTAATTTTGGATAATTAAGGGACCTTATCGAAATTTTACATTTTTCAGATTCTTGGCGAGGATATAGATTTATTCAGAGCTTTTGCATGGATAGAGGTAAGTACACTCTGTGATGATTCTCTTAGCATATTGTTTGATGATTGATGGTTGTTGTGAGAGTCGGTATAATATATATATATATATATATATATTATATATATATTAAATATATTTTATTGAGATATAATATTGAGATATTGAAAGTATGATAATATGAGATCATAATTATTGAGATGAGATTGGTGGATTGGATGTGAGATGTGATTGTGTTGATGATGTGTGCTGTTGTGTTACGCTGCCGGGTTTGGTATATAGTGGTCAGATTTGAGATGGGATGTGATGATACATCAGATGATATGAGATGATAGAAAACCTTGGGAGTTGTCATTGTGGACTCTTCCATTGGTTTTGATATGGGGGAGTACGGGGGCTTCCTCATTGAGTATATTTTACTCACATTTTACGAGTTGATATGGTTGGAAACCTTGGGATTTGTCATTGAGGACTCTCCCATCGGTTTCAATCCTCTGTTATACTAAACCCGGATAGCAACCATGTTTGATGGATGTTTGTATTGTTGTGGGATGATTGTTGTGATGACATTATAATATATGCTATTTTCATATATTGTATTATAATATAAATATATATATATACACATATATTTATATATGTTCGTGGAAAATTGATTGAGTAATCAGTAGCATGAGAACATAATGGTGAATACTGATTTGAGATATAAATTGTATATTCGTACTATAATTGAAATATTGAGTATTATGTGATTTTGAGATGAGTTGATGGATGTAATGAGATGAGATGTGTTTTTGTGAGTATATTCTGCCTGAGATAGCTCTTACAAATCTTAACTGATATTTCATATAATTTATATATATATATATATATATATATATATTCTTTTTGTTGGTGAGGTCATGTTGCGAGAATGAGTGCTTACTTGCTGAGCTTTTTAAGCTCATTCCCCTCTCCCCCCAAACATTTCAGGTAGTTCGCGAGAATAGCAGGAGCAGTACCAGATTTGGATCCACGTGCCACAGTTGTATACTCGGGTTGGTCCAGACATTTGAGTCGTCACTTGTATATTATTAAGACGTGTTGTAAACCATGTATTGGATGTATATTCCATGTATTTGTAATATATGATGTATTATTGTGTGAGATCAAATGGTGGGTTTGTCTTATAGAGTGCTCGAGCTGAAGTTGATCGCGGACCTCTTTCTAGGGTTGGGCCCGCTCTAGGGAGGGGGTCGTGACAGATTTGGTATCAGAGCTTAGGGTTTTAGGTTCTGTAGACACGTTGCATTAGATGAGGGTATTAAAATGGTAGTTTTGTGTCCATAGAAAAATGTCTGGACGTGGCCGTGGTACTGGTACTCAACGTGGGAGAGGGATAGTTTGACGATACCCGAGAATGACGTGTAATAGTGTAGAGAGACCTCACACTCAGCCGATAGATTTTGAATTTGTTATAGCTTATTTGGTGTTCATCCGATTGTTGAGGATAACAAGGAGTTTAGACTTATACCATCAGTAGTTTCGACAATTGCCATTTTCGCTATTTCCGTTGTTGTATCTGACGTGATTTCTACAGTGGTACCTAATGTGAATTTGTTGTCGTAGTTATAACATCGTCGTGAGTGAGTAAGTCGAAGACATTAGAATTTTGGTGTTTGAGAAAGAAGGAATAAGAGTTTATTGACACTTTTGTTAAGCAAACAAATGCTATAATACCTAGCAAAGCAACAAAATATAAGATTTATGATTACATTATGGAATATAACAACTTGGTTGTGTTGCAAGGACAGGATCATCTTCGAATTGATAATCTTCCCATTGACGTTTCGTGCGTAGAGACATTGGAATGAGGCCGTCGATGACTTGGATTTCGAGACTGTCAGGAAACTTGATTTTATTGTAACCTTGGATGATACTTCTAGATGACTCTTCGATAGTAGTGAAGAGTTGCCAAGCTCTATCATT
Organism: Zanthoxylum bungeanum; assembly: GCA_019454045.1. Taxonomy (NCBI): domain Eukaryota; kingdom Viridiplantae; phylum Streptophyta; class Magnoliopsida; order Sapindales; family Rutaceae; genus Zanthoxylum; species Zanthoxylum bungeanum. Next base: position 36,058 of record SKCR01044736.1, read on the forward strand.
GGTATTGCTTTCTAGGCTTCGACGGACTGAGTCTGCGGAGAGAGCTCTAAGATCACAGGATTGACGAAAGGTAATATCTGCTGGGAAAATATCATCGTATCCATAGTAAGCTCTAAGCTTTGGTCTAGATGGCCAATTACTGAGTCTCCAATTAGTGAGTTGATGTGATGGTATGATTCTTATAAGATGAATTGGGTGATAAATGAGTGAATAGTCGTCTGACCATTCTGAAGTAATGGTTTCAATCCAGACAGTAATACTTTTGTGGCGTTTATACCAACGATATAAGATATTACTGACGAAGGAAGGAAGCTCACTTAGGATGCCTTCTGAGATACCAAGATAGTTGGGATGGATTTGACTCGGTCCAAGAATAAATCCATTTAGGAAACCAAGTTCAAATAAGGTGCCGAGACTCCACTGACAATGATTGAAGAAATCCTGACTGTTGATGAAAATCGTGGAATGGAATCTATAATATCCACAGTGAACAATCGCAGAATTATTTTTGTATTGGATTAAACCATTTGTTTTACCATTCCAAATGGTTCTAAGAATGAAACACCATCTCAAGAAGTTTGTAGGAACTCTTGCCATGATATCCATTGCAACCTCTTTAGGTAAAAGAGCGGACGGAGCTTCATTGAGACAATTGTAGATGTCTCTCCTAAGGTCTCGAACATAATTAGAGTCTATAATTGCACGATCAGTGACTGGCCATTTACAAAGCTTTTGGTATATCACCTTAGCTCTAGCAGATTTTGAACAGGGATTAGGATTGGTAGAGGAGGATGCCATGAAAGAAATTTGAGTAATCCATAAGAATTTATGCATTTCTTTATAGGGGGTGATAGCAATAATTTCTTCGTGAAAAGACGTTTTCACAGTATCCATGCATAATGGAAGGGATAATAATTGTCGTGATGATTAGATGTAAAGCAGATGTATGAGGGACATGCAAATCCTCTTTTCGGTAGTGGGAATCTTAAGTTGGTGGATTTTGCGTAAACTGCTAAAAGCATTTTACAGTTGTTGTCTGAGCGGGACCCTTAGGTGGAGCCTTTTCCTTTGGAGACAAGATAGTTGGTTCGTAAGTTATAGCACAGGTTAGAACAATGATAATAATTGGAGGCATTATTCATATGATGGTGAGTGTGAAATGTATAATGATCGTTAGAGTTTGAAATATGTATCTATTCAGAAATATCTGAAATGTTGGAGATAAAGACGTTGGATGGAGTTTCTAAGTGACTATGATTGTACTATTAATTATCATCCTTGAAAGGTCAATGAAGTTACGGATACACCGAGTAGGAAGAATGTGAGATAATTTTTTTAGCGAGAATGTTCGAGGAGATGACATTGGTATGTTTGACTTTTGGATTGTTCAATAGTGGGAGTATTCTTGACTATATGAAGGTTCGACCCACACCGTTAGATAGAATTACTATAGCACAAGGCGGTTTGAACAATATGAAAAATTAGGGAGCCGAGATTGTGAGGAATGGGGACTACTACTTTCAGATTGAGTTCAGAGAATGTATAATTATTAATGATAAAGTCGTGATACCATATAATAGAAAGCTCAAGTGGGAGATCTTGGACGAGACACACGATAATCATTATTATATGAAATTTGAGAGCACTAAGATGTATCAAAATCTAAAGAAGACTTATTGGTGGTTGGGAATGAAGAGAGGGATTTCAGAGTTTGTATCTTGGTATTTAGTTGTCAGTAGGATACAGAAGAGCATTAACAACCAGTTGGATTACTGTAGTCTTTAACTAGACCTGAATGGCCATGGGAAAATATCGTGATGGATTTTGTGGTACGTCCATCGAGGACGCGGTATGGTTATGATGCAATGTGTGTAGTAGGGAATCGATTGTATAGATCTGCTCTTTTTCTAGGGATTCGAGTTACGTGGGGACCAGAGAGACTAGTGATATTTAGATGTGAAGCAGATTGTACAATTACATAATGTACCCTTACCGATTATATTCGATAGAGTTATTGGATTTACCTTTTTCTTTTCGATGGTATTCAGGGTTCATTGTTTCCGTTATTTTCTCGAGTTTGATGTTTTCTCTGTTTTCACTGCGTTTCGCAGTATTTCTGGTCGCAGTATTGGTTTAGTGTGAAGTGGGGGTGCAGTGGGCGTGTTAGGTGGCTGCAGTGTGAGGGCGTGAAGGTGGCTAGTGGGTTGCTACGTGTGTGATAATTGCGTGAAGATGGCTAGGTGAAGTAATGGGGCTCACATGAAGGGCTTATAAGCAGGTCTGAGGTGTGTGTTTTGATTAATGGGAGTTGGGGGTGAACATTTGCATTTGATCGAGTTTGCTTATAAGTATAGTTTTTTACTAGAATCGACATGACTCCATTTAAGGCTTTACGAGAGAGGCGATTTAAGACTTTTGTTGGTTGGGGCGAGGTTGGAGATAGACAGATTCTTGGCTTAAACTAGGTAGATATGACATCTGAAAGGATCAGGTTGATCCGAGCGAGACTGTTGGTTGAGTAGAATCAATAGAAAAGTTTTGTAAATAGTGGGGGGGTATGACCTTGAGTTCCAAGTTGGAGATATAGTATTTTGAAAGTTTTCTTATTAAAAGGAATGACTGAGATTTGACTGGAAAGGAAAGTTTTTGCCGAGCTGAATTGGTTCTTTTGGGATTTCGGAGAAAGTTTGGAAAATGGCATATCGTCTGGTATTATCACCGTTATTAGAAAGGATCCATTAAGTGATTCGCATATTCGTTTTAGCGAAGTTAGTACCAAACTATTGACACATTTTAGAAAGTTAACCGCTGGACCTGAGCAAGAGCTTGTCATGCGAAGATCATCCCGTAGAGATCAGAGATCAAAAGATTCGAGAGTTGAGATTCAGATGTATTTCTTTTGGAAAGGTTTTGTGGACTAATTATCACATTCAGGATACGACTTGGGAAGTGGAACATGATTTGAAGGAGAAATATCCAGAACCATTTGAGGATTGAGAAATTTCGGGGACGAAATTTTTGTAAGGTGGGTAGATTGTAATACTTTAAAAAAAAAAATTGCTTTGGAAAGATTTTATAAGAGCGAGTGGCAGACGTGTGGGAATTAAAAAGAATAAACTTATTTCTCTCTCTTCTATTTTTTTTCTTCTTCTTTCTTCTCTCACTGCCAATTCTTCAAACCGTCGCTGCCGCTTCACCGCCGGCCATCAGCCGCCACGCGCCGGACCACCTGAAATCTGCCGTCGTCAGCTTTCCAGATCCGCCGAGCTTTAGCCGAAAGGACGTCGGACGCGCCTCCACGCGCCGCTGAAAGGGAGCGATACGTCGCCGTTTCTTCTGTAATTTCCGGCCGTCTCCAGTCACTTCTGACGGCCACCTCTGGCGAGTGAACACTTTTCAGGCCGAGATCTTTCCAACGGCAGTGGTCACTTCCCGATCTGACATCGTTTGGGTTGTTATCCGTTTTATATCTACCGGTAATTCGGAATTTGTACTGGAAGTTGAGATCCGACCGTTGGATCGGCGATCCGAACGTTTCAGATTGTTGCTCTCGATTATACGAGCGTTTTGGTATATATATCCATCGTTGATAGTATCTGGTTGTGGGGCCCAATTTTTAGTTGTGGGGCCCAATCTTCGTTGTGGGGCCCGCTTTCCTCATTAAGCGTATCAGCAAGTTACGAAGCCGTCGCTGTGATCCTTGAGATATTGGCTGACCAGTGGATCTTTCTTTGAGAGGTTTGGAGATCGTTGGAGCTCGGTATGTGATTATTATCATTTTGGGGGTGTAAATGATAGAATTGGAAGTTTTGGACATAATTGTAAATTTGCATAATTAAGAGGGTAAAATTGTAAATTCTGCTAATTAGGGGTTAAATAGTAATGTTTACGAATTGTAGGACTATTTGGGCTTATTAGAAAAGTTTAGGGGCTAAAACGGAAATTAGAAACTTTAGGGGTAAAATCGTAATTTTGGATAATTAAGGGACCTTATCGAAATTTTACATTTTTCAGATTCTTGGCGAGGATATAGATTTATTCCGAGCTTTTGCATGGATAGAGGTAAGTATACTCTGTGGTGATTCTCTTAGCATATTGTTTGATGATTGATGGTTTTGTTGTGAGAGTCGGTATATATATATATATATATATAAATATAATGGTGTATAGATATATATATATATAATATATATATATATATATATATATATATATATATTATATTATATTAAATATATTTTATTGAGATATAATATTGAGATATTGAAAGTATGATAATATGAGATCATAATTATTGAGATGAGATTGGTGGATTGGATGTGAGATGTGATTGTGTTGATGATGTGTGTTGTTGTGTTACGCTGCCGGGTTTGGTATAATAGTGGTCGGATTTGAGATGGGATGTGATGATACATCAGATGATATGAGATGATAGAAAACCTTGGGAGTTGTCATTGAGGACTCTTCCATTGGTTTTGATATGGGGGAGTACGGGGGCTTCCTCATTGAGTATATTTTACTCACATTTTACGAGTTGATATGGTTGGAAACCTTGGGATTTGTCATTGAGGACTCTCCCATCGGTTTCAATCCTCTGTTATACTAAACCCGGATAGCAACCATGTTTGATGGATGTTTGTATTGTTGTGGGATGATTGTTGTGATGACATTATAATATATGCTATTTTCATATATTGTATTATAATATAAATATATATATATATATATATATACATATATATTTATATATGTTCGTGGAAAATTGATTGAGTAATCAGTAGCATGAGAACATAATGGTGAATACTGATTTGAGATATAAATTGTATATTCGTACTATAAATTGAAATATTGAGTATTATGTGATTTTGAGATGAGTTGATGGATGTAATGAGATGAGATGTGTTTTTTGTGAGTATGTTCTGCCTGAGATAGCTGTTATAAATCTTAACTGATATTTCATATAATTTATATATATACATATATATATATATATATATTCCTATTTTGTTGGTGATGTCATGTTGCGAGAATGAGTGCTTACTTGCTGAGCTTTTTAAGCTCATTCCCCTCTCCCCCCAAACATTTCAGGTAGTTCGCGAGAATAGCAGGAGCAGTACCAGATTTGGATCCACGTGCCACAGTTGTATACTCGGGTTGGTCCAGAGTCCAGACATTTGAGTCGTCACTTGTATATTATTAAGACGTGTTGTAAACTATGTATTGGATGTATATTCCATGTATTTGTAAATGGTGGGTTTGTCTTATAGAGTGCTCGAGCTGAAGTTGATCGCGGACCTCTTTCTAGGGTTGGGCCCGCTTTAGGGAGTGGGTCGTGACACAAATAGCTTCACCATTATATGAATAATGCTGAAAACGATTATAAATCATGCAATGAAATTTTGCTCCTCCAAATTTATAATTTCACTTGAGTGGAGAGAGTTATCATGAATAAGCTATATGTTTTAAAATTATTGTACAAAATTAAATCAAATGAGATAAGATGAGATCTAAATAATGGATTTATGGAACAACTTTCGTTTTACACATTAAATGAAGAAACAACTTTCGTTTCTTTGGACAACTTTCGTTTGAAGTCATAGAAATAATTTTCGTTTGAAGTCATAAGATGAGATATAAATAATTTCATTTGAATTCATTGAAATAACTTTCGTTTTACACATTAAATGAAGAAATTTCCCAAAAATATTAACCCTGGATTTATGAGTTTATGTAACTTTTAAAGAGCCTGATACCTTTCAAACTATTAATTTTTTTTATTATTAATAATTTGGTCTATTTATTTCATAATCATTCTGTTGATCCTCTTATTTGTTTTCCCCTCTCTCTTGAAGGTGAAGCTCACCTATTTGTGGCATTGTAGTCCACTTTTTGAAGCAGAGTTCATGGAGGCGATCAAAGAAAATTATATCTTGATTGACTTTTTTGAATATGAATTATCTATGATTTTGAATGAACGAAAACAAATAAATTTGGATTTTTTCTTTTATTTGTAGTTTAAATCAATTATATCACATTAATATTATTACATATATAAATTCGATGAAAATGATGACGACTCTTTCACACAAGTGCTTTTGATATATAATAAATACATAAGTTATCAAAAAATTTATGTTGAAATATCCCCACCCAATAAATAAATACATAAGTTATAATAAATACATAAGTTAATAAATTCACTTAAATTAATGATTTATGTATATATTTATGTCAAAGATTTATGTTGAAATATCCCCCACCCAAAAAAAAATAAGAAAAATACAAAATGGTAATTACTAGATTTGTCACTTGATTCAAAATCATCTAATAAAATAAATGTGGAAAGAATGTTACTAAAACATTACTAGCTTTTACGTTTAATTATTTTTTATTTTAAAAAAAGAAAAGGAAAAGCCATAATAATTTTTGGAAACAGTGGAGGGAAGAGTTTTCTTGCAATAGAGACTAGAGTGATCTTCCTTTGTAGCAATGTTTTAAAAATCGAACCATTAATTGAACTGGCGATCTAAAAGGTACAATAAATCATTAATTAGACTGTTTGAATCGGAAAAATCAGAAGACATCATAAATAATTTGAATAAATTAAAAATTTTAAAAAAGTATTTAATTTTAATAATTAGTTTAATTTTTTTTTAAAACCGATCGATTTCATTCATCGTTTTTACCAATTTTGATCGGTTAAAACTACTTCCAAGAAGATTATTGGAAATGAAGATATTGATGTGAAAAGGTGTCATATTTTGAAATGAAAAAATGAAAAAAACATCTTAATTGCCAGGTAATTAATATTGGAATATATATACGTCTGACTCAACAAAGACTTATAGCATTGCCATTGGCATCATGTTTGCGTGGTATCCTCCTCTTATTTCAAATTTTAAAGTCATCCATTAAAATAAATGTGGAAAAAGTATGATCTTCCAAATAAAATAAAACAAAAATGTTATTTTAATTTCATGAAAATGATGATTGTGAAAACGTCATATTTTATAAAGAAATATGAAAACATCATCTTAATTGCGAACTAATTAATTAATCTGCCCGGTAAACACTTATAGGATTGAAATCATGTTTGTTTTTTTATGGATGGATTACAGACAAGTGTCTTTTAAAAGAAATGAAGATATATATATATATATATATATATATTTTTTTTTTTCTTTTTTCTTTTCTAAATCTCTTCCTTTAATGTGTGTGTAAAAAAATTTTATCTTGTATATATTTGTTAGTTCCATTTTTATTGGCATGTGTCAGTGACAAAACAAGTTCAATTGAGTTGTAATCTTTCATGAAGATCTTTGTGCAATTGGACTGGTTTCTGGCTGCTGTGCATCAGACATGCGTTCATGGTGCGTTCGTTTCAATGTTCGAACGATTAGCGTTAGTGCTGCGTTCGTTTGTGGGTTCGAACGTGTGGCGTTAGTGGCGCGTTCTTTATTGGGTTCGAACGGTAGCATTCCAGAGAGCTCACGTTCGTTGTGCGTTCGATTGACGTTCGAACGAGTCTTCACAGAAAGGGCGCGTTCGTGTAGCGTTCTAGTAAGCGTTCGAACGCGACTGCGATCTGAACGCGTTTTTGGCCTGCAAAACCCTAGGTTTTTACACTACCTATAAATATAACACTGTAGCCGCCATTCTTATTAGTTGAAAGAGCTGAAACACTTTTCCCTTAAGCCAAATACTCTCAAGCTTTCAACTCTCTTTGATTCCACCATTGAAGACTTCTTCATCTTATTGTCTTCTCCATTAATGGTGTGAATCCTTCTTTAATAAACCTTCAACACAACATAACCCAAAATCCCTAATCCTTTATAGTTCTATAGGAGGAGTTTTGGTAGTCGGAGTTCCGGCGTTCAGAGGTGATACAATCTACTCAGAGACTTCAGAGGTTCTGAAGAAAACAGTGGGTCGCGGGCTTGAGGAGTTGTCTTAAGTTCTTACAGTATTGAGGTACTTGAGTCGGTGGAGTTGCCACCATAGGTCTTGACCATCGCTGTAAGTTTTTCTCGATATAGTGGATTCGGGTGGTAGCCTATACCCGGAGTGGTTTTTTACTCGGAAGAGTTTTCCACTTCGTCACCAAAATTATTGTGTTGAATTTTGTGTGATTGATTTTATTTGCTGCTTTATTTATCGTTATTGTTTTTATATTTGCAGCATATTTTATTTATTTGTTATTGTGGTTGCCTGTTAATTTGCCTGTTGCAATTCCATAGTAGCAGTAACAGGACTTGTCCTGCTTATTGTTGATATTTCTGCATAGGGTCAGAACTTAGGATAACCCCGAATTTTCAATATTAGTAAAATTCTGTAAAAATAGTAGGATATGGAAAGAGCAAACTGTTTCTTCTACAACTTTGTTATTGCTTTGTGGTTTTAATACAATTATAAGTTACACAGGCTATATATCAAATGTTATTCAAATACTATTTTATTTGGACTACAGGTTATTAAAATATTTTTTATATACAAAATTTAGCAGTCTATATCAAGTTGTTATTATTATCATCATCAAACATTTCATTTATCAATTGTAAATTTAAAACTTTTAGACTAGATGGTTTTGATGATCATATTTGATAACAACAAAAAAATAGGGAATATTTCAACATAATTTTTTGACACAAATCAAGACATTAAAATCTATCCATTGATTTAAGCAAATTAAATAATAGATACTCAAAATTAAGATACAAGTATCATCAAAATGTACTCATCATTAAAAAAAAAAAAAATTTATTTTGAATTTGAATATTTACTATTATATTCCCTTAAATCAATGATTAGGTTTTGATGTGTAGATTTGTATCAAAGATTTATGTTGAAATATCCCAAGTTAATTTTTAAAAAATGAGAGAGATGTGAAGTGTCAACTACTAGATTGGCCACTTGATTCAAAATCATCTAATAAAATAAATGTGAAAAGAACGTTACGGAAACGTTACCAGCTCATATTGCTTAATTAATTTTTATTTTTATTTTTATAAGGAAAGAGTAAGCCTTTAAAAAGAAAGAATAAGAGAATCCAAATATCATATCTGAATTATTTTGACTTTATTTGGTGGACTTTTCCTCGATATTACTAGTCTCTTATCTAAATAATGAGTCCACTAAAATTTGAAGTCATGAAACAACTTTCGTTTGACACATTGAATGAAGAAATTTCCCGAAAGTGTAGGCCCATGGATTTATGACTTTATGTAACTTTTAATTTTGGGATCCAATCTAAGTCATCGGTTTATTAGAAAATAAAATTTTAAAGTATTTAATTGAATATTCTTATTGCAAGTCTTCTTAATTAAATTTTGAAAGTGTTCAGCGCGAAAGTTGTTCGTTTCGGAAAAACGAGTCCGATGGTTCAAGAATCAGCTCAATCGGAGTTCGTTTGAAAGTTTTATAGCCGAAACAATAATCTTTTACACGTAGAATGATAAAATGAGAAATTGCTTAACTGGTTATCGAAACCACGCGTTTTCGAACACGATGAAACTTCACTTTAAAATATTCCGAACTATTTCCCAACATAGAAACTCCGATTTTCGATTATCATACTGTTCCAAATCCTTATCTTTAATTCGAAAATATTCCAACAGTGTTCTGAAAAATTCGGGATATAACACGAATTAGTATCGAATCCTTAACGAATTGAATCAAAATATGATGGATTCGTATTCGATTCGTTCACTAAAAGAATCTTGATATCATGATTCATATAATTATCTGGTTCATTTAGGAATACACAATTAATAAATTTACTAAAAACGAATTACCGAATATAATAATATTATTTTTCTATGATAATTGGCAATGATTTCTCGAATGTTTTGTTGAAAAATAACCATAATTAATAAAGAAAATAATAAAACGAATCATAAATGAATAACGAATTAGTGAGCTAAATTCATATTCGATTCGTCAAATTTATTAAATGAATCTATTTATTCATATCCATATTCGCTTTAAAGTGAATCAAATCGAACGAATAATGATTTCTAACCCAAATTGTCATCCCTATTAAAAATCAAGCATATATTACTAAAGTTCTTCTACACACATGAGTTCCAACCGAGCAACCACATTGATGTCAAGCAAATATACCCAATTAATAACTTTGCTAATTTATTTAGCAAAGCTGTTCCAATATCAACTTTTGAGAAGTTTGTATATAGTATTGACATACGTCGACTTAGCAGATTATTAAATTGATAATCTCCTTTGAGTAGGGCATTTCATCGGGGATCATATTCATCGAAGTAAAGAACTATAGTTAAGTATAAATATGTTATACTCTTTTTCTTTCAATCAGATTTTGTCCCATTGAATTTTAGTGAAAATGATTTAATGAGGTAATATTATTCACATCAATAGATGAAATATATAATGTGAAATTAAAGTGGTAGCGCCCAAGGTAAACATGTTGCCCACTCTACTCTAATAGTCTTTCTATTATACAATGATTCTTTATTTTTACCATAATTATTATCTATAAATAGAAAGCAACTCCTATAAATTTATTTTTAATTCAATTAATTAATAAAACTTGCAACTTTACAATGAATTTTATTCTCTGATTTTTTATAACACATACTTAATTTTTCAAACTAACCAATATCAACTAGAACTTTAATTTTTTTATTATTATTATTATGTTTTAATTATTTTAATCAATCAATAGCATTCGTATCAATTTATGGATTGTCCTTATTTCAAATTTCAAAGTCGTCCACTAAAGCAAATGTGGAAAAAGTATGATCTTCCAAATGGAAAAAAAAAATGTTATTTTGCTTTCATGAAAATGATGATTGTGAAGATGCCGTATTTTGTAAGGAAATGTGAAAACATCATCTTAATTGCGAGCTAATTGATCAGCCCGGTAAACACTTTTAGAATTGAAATCTTGTTTGTTTTTTTGTGGATGGATGACAAATAAGTACCTTTTAAAAGAAATGAAGAAAAATATATATTTTTTCTTTTTTTTAAATCTCTTCCTTTAATGTGTGTGTAAAATAAATTTTATCTTGTATTTATTAGTAAAAATTCTGTAAAAAAGCAAAGTGTTTCTTCTACAAACTTTGTTATCGCTTTGTGGTTTTAATACAATTATAAGTTCACAGGCTATATATCAAATGTTATCCGAATACTATTTTATTTGGACTACAGTTATTAAGATAATTTTTATATACAAAATTTAGCAGTATATCAAGTTATTATTATCATCATCAAACATTTCATTTGTACATTGTAAATTTAAAACTTTCAGAGTGAATTTGATAACAATAAAAAAGGGGATATTTCAACATATTTTTTTGACACAAATAAGACATTTAAATCTATCCATTGATTTAAGCAAATTAAATAATAGATACTCAAAATTAAGATACAAGTATGATCAAAATGTAGTCATCCTTAAAAAAAAAAAACACTATTTTGAATTTGAGTATTTACTATTA
>SKCR01044737.1:0-46358 GCA_019454045.1 Zanthoxylum bungeanum
ATGTAAAGATATGTCTGATTGTAGGTCTTTATCCTCTGTGGTTGGTATGAACGGCTCAGGTAGCTCTTCTTCAAACATCTTTGCAATGCATGCTCCAAGATCTTCATTTGTTGGTGTGGTTAGTACAGTCATCTCTGCTACTTGTTTGTCCTCAGAGATGTAATGAACGACCAAAGAAATATCCAGAACAAATTGAAACTCTACTGGTTCGGGCTCCTAAACCGATACCTCTGATTCTTGATATTGCTCAGCCTCTTCCCCTATTAAGGTGTCATCGTGAAATCTTTGGTACTCGAAGGCTTCGTCAGTGTTATTTGAATTTTCCCCTTGAGATATGTAATTCAGGTTGTCAATTAATTGTTCTATTTGATATGTCATCCTCTGTATGGATTCCGCTTGATTTTGAAACATTGCATCCATTTTTTCGTCTTATTTCTTGATCCAATTTTTGAGCATGTCAATCACCCGATCTTCCTCTGATGGTTCTGGTTCTTGATGAAAATCGTAGGTTGATGGTGGAAAAGATGGAATAAGGTTCAGTGAAATATGATGGTTTTTCGTACCATGAAAGATTTTGATAATTCTGCCACCCTGAATTGTAGAGGTATATGCATTGATTGCTCGGGTGGTTACCATCACATAGCTCACATCTCCCCATTGCGTTCTGAAAAGGTTGGGCAAATGTTGTATTGATTGGTTCTGACATCCAGTGATAATTGGGCTGGACAACAGGCCTCAGAAAATCGGAATGTTGCTTTCTGATATGGGGTGTATCTTCACCTCGTAAAGCTCGTAATTCTTTCATCGCCCAATAGTGATCCATTTCAACCACCTGAAAAATAAAAGAAATAAATAAAAGTTACAAATAAAAGTAAAGAAAATTAGATACAAGTAAAATAGATAGCTTTAAAATTAATAACCTAAGGAAAATAAGTCCCCAGCAACGGCGTTAAAAACTTGATCAGTGGTAAACACACACGTAACGCAAGCACACGTATTGCTGAAGTAGTATAAAAATATCGATCCCACGAGGACTTAATTTCTATTGTTGTTATTAAATATTGATTCTATTTATTTACAGGTATCTAATTAAAGGGAGAGTGGAATGATTGCTTGATTGGTTGGTTGAATGTGGATTTGCTAAATAAATAAAAATAAAATGAAACAAAGGAAATTAATAATAAAGAAAATAAATATCTAGGGTTGTGATTCCACTCAATATTACTCTAATGATGAATTGATTCTCTTATATATGTGTAATAAATTAGTTTGTTAACTTGGAACACGAAGATATGCAAAAGCCTTTGTCGATGGTCAGATGCAAACACCCAAAATAACCCAATTAATCATATGTCTATGTTAACCAAGTTACCTGAATTCATTAAGTTCAAGTTCCAATTGTTGCTACCCCTGCCTGACAGTTATATATCTATCCTGGAAGGAAATGTACCTAAGGGACCTTTTCCCTAAGGTGAGATCGTGAGCTATTGAATCTAAGGCTGAAACCTAAAATCCATTTTCCAAGTTCATTTTAAGTTTACCACATCAATTTTATTGGTGATCAGGCAACAAGAAGCATTAAGCTTAAGATTCAATAAACAAACTAAAGTATTAAACATAATATAATTAAATCAATTATTAAACTCGTGAATATTGTGTTTCATCACTTCCCTATAATAAAAATAAAATGATGAGGTTAGGGGATCCACCTTTAATATTTCAAATATAGAAATCTCACTTTATTATAATATAGAAATTGTCAGTGTTATCCAATTAAGTTAAACCAGCCATAAATGCGGTGTTATTATTTGTCCATAAACCAGCCATATAGGCGGTAATTATCTGTCACCTAAAGACCGACCATATAGACGGTGTCACATTATGTCAAATAAATAAAATCATCCATTAAGGCGGTATCAAGTTTAATCCATATCATTAAATTACAATTTCCATATTATAAATTAAGTGAGATTAATCTACCTTATCATATTAAAGGTTTCACCATTCCCTCATGTGAAATTAACTACTAAACATAAAAGAAAGTAAAAACACACAAACTATTATTACTACTAAAAAAAAAATAAAAATACATTACACAAACTACTAAATAAAACACATAAGATACAATCCTTAATTCTTATTCAATAAACCAAGGAAAGTATGAAATTTACAAATGAAATGGCTTGGTATTTATAGGTCCACCAATTTCTCCACAAATTTCTCCACCACTTTCTCCACCAAACATGACATCAAATCCTCCACCAAACATGCAAGGCATGTTTGGTAGAAGTTGACAATTTTTTTTTTAATTTTTTTTTTTTTTTTGAAAAATGACTTTAATAATTACATATAACCCACTTTCGGATGTTTTATCAATTTCGGTTATGAAAACTTCAGAATTCGAAATTATTATGAACGACATAGTTGTAGATCTTTGTGTCTTCTTTAATCTGGAACTTGAATCACCTCAATCCGATATCGGAGTAGAAGGTTATGGCCAAAATACGAAAATTACGCAAAGCTGAAATTTCCGAAATTGTACTTCGTCTTCGTTAGAACGTCATTTCAAGTTTCCAACCTCTAAAATCCAAATTTCAAATCCAATTTGTTGCCCTTATTTGTTCCATATTTCGTCATGATTGATTTCATTGAGTCCCGATTTTATTTTATCTACAAAATAAATTAAAACACATCAAAACGTTCATAAAACCCGAGAAACCATACAAAATATTAGGTAAAATGGGCGTTAAATAATGATATATTTTCCGCTCTCACTGCATCAGCTGTGAATCAAGCTATTTGGTTAAGAAAACTGTTGATTGATTTGGGACATGATCAAGTTAAGGCAACTAAAATTTTTTGTGACAATATATCTGCAGTCTCTATATTAAGAAATCCAGTATGCCATGATCAAACAAAACATATTAGAATCAAGTATCATTTTATTAGAGAAATTCAGCAATCTAATGAAGTAGTCCTTATTCATTGTTCTTATGAAGACTAGCTAGTAGATATATTCATCAAGCCGTTGCCAAAGGAAAGATTTGAAAGGTTAAAGAAAAAAATAAGTGTTTGCCACCTTAATGCCAATGAGGAGTGTTGAGATATTGGCATATAAGGTGCAAAGTATCTGGAATATATTCAGGAAGTTAGTTATTAATAAATAGCCTAGAATCAGCTTGTTTTATTATTTGATATTTGATTTGTTAGTTAAGATAATGCAATGTAATAACTCCTTGATTTTAACATCAAGTTAAGCAAACGTTGTTATCATAAGCTAATATGAATAGCTTGCCTCATATCAAACCAATTCACATCCTTTTATATTCCTCTGCATTTCAAACTCTCCTCCCGCATAATTTTAAATCCAACATCTAGCACAACCAATATTTATGTAGAATTTTACAGGCCTATACAAAAAAAAGTGATAGTGCCAAAGGGCCACTAACAAAATCCAATACAAAAAAAGTGTAGAATTTTACAGGCCTATGTCTTTTGTTTTCTCTCTTCCTTTCTTGGTCAGCTTTTGTTTCGGGTGACCAAATAAATGATTAGTTTAAGCAAGCAAGTATGCGGTTATCACCTTGGCATTAGAAATATTAATCGGTTCATCAAACCTAATCTAGTTGAGATTATTGGTGATTAGCAAAGTATATTTCATAAGTCAATGATATAAACAGAAAATCAATTGCATTAACAACTTTTAGATCTGCCTGAATTGATTTTAGATTCAAGATTACCTCATCAAGATCATTCCATATTTTGTTCTCTCTTTTCTTTTTTCTTTTTTCTTTTTTCTTTTTTCTTTTTTCTTTTTTCTTTTTTAGATCAAACTCTGTTTTGTTTCTGTTGTTGTCTAGTGGTGATGAAGTAAACATACTTAAATACCCGACTCCCGCTTAGTATATATAGTGATAAAATATTACCTTTCATTTTGACGGATCACCATTGATTATGTCTCTTAGGGGATAAGTGTGAGATCAAGCCATCAAAATCTAAAGACTATGAGAATATAAATTCTTTTTTCGCACAAGCTATTGTAAGAAATCGAACTCTAATACTTAGTCTTGGCGAAGTGACCTTTTATTTCAAATGAAATACATTTATCAAAATTTTGAATTAACTTAAATTATTAAATTTTGTATTAAAAATTTTGATACAAAAAATATAAAATTGCAGTGCTGAATGAAGACTCGAGAAATGCATAATAAAATAAGCTTCATGGGGAATATATCAAGACAGGTGTAGATAGATACGAAATGAAGAGTTATTTTATTAATGACGATAGGAGTAGTCAAAGTGTCAAACACAACACAACACAACACAAAAGTGATACATCATAATAATCATATAACAAAAAGGCTATTTGAAAATTCATGAGTGTCAAGACACAACACAACACAACCCAGCAACAAAATCAAAATTATCTCTTTATGTAATTAAAAAAAAAAAAAAAAATACCAAAAATAGTGATATATGAATGGGAGACATCACAAGTCTCAATGAAAGAGAAGAGCAACGAGAGATCCCAGGACAGAAGAAACTGTCAGAGCCCTAGAAATCGGCAAACAAAACCCGGCTCCGGCAGCCATTGCCGGAAAAGGAGAAATGTCTTGTGCCATTGTTGCATATGTATACAACATTGCTATCACCATGATCATTGCAATGTGACCAAACTTTGAGCCCATTCCCAAATATTGCAAGCTCAAATGAGAGAGAGATGCCTAAATGGAATTGGGAATTGAGTAATTTGTTGATGATTAATTTCTGTGTATATAATTTTTGAAGCTTTTGAGTTATTTATAATGGTCTAAGGTCTTAAGTGGTATCTAATACAAAATTTGTAAAAGAAAATTCTGTTGAAAAAATCTTCAATTATATGTGAAAAAAGTTAGGCTACCATTTTCAGTTGTCCAAAATTGGGTCCATATACTAATCAAGGTTCATGCCACAGGGTTGACTTCTGAGATGTGATATTGTTGATCAATGGTTATGGTTGTTTATGTTTGTGCTTACACGTGGCAATAAAAGGATAGATCTGTTTTTTTCAGTTCTCATGTGATGTGGTGTATTGTATCCACTCTCATAATCCTGCAGTTGGGCACTCACTTTTGCTTTACTCGTGTGATTTCATCTTCTTTTGACATTTAAGCCAACTTCTTCTTCTTTTTTTAATAAAAAAAAAAGTGACCATTGGTAGAGGTCTAAAATGAATCGGATTAATCAAAGCAATAATAGTTCAGTCCAAACATATAATGTTATTTTCAGTCAATTATGAACACTATAATTTAACTGTTGACTTAAATGAAAAAAATGTGCACAAGAAAGATGCAACAAACAAGACTACATTCCCCGATAAAAATAAAAATAAAAAATATATATGATGGTTTGATGGGTCATGTCATCATCAGTATGATGCAATTTATATGTAAAAAAAGGTAATAGTTACATACATGATAATTTAAGGGGGGGGGGTATAAGTATAATAATAATATGGGGAAGGTGGTGGGCAATGATCATCAAAGGTGATATGTCTATGATTTAAGTGAATTGGATGGGATATTGTGAAATTAATTAGGTGTGTGTCTACGTACCCAAAAAGGTGAGCTGCCGTTTTTGAGAGCTACTGAAACTAGCCGTTTAACTTCTCTTTTTATATATTTATATATGTCTTTCAAGTTACAACAATGCATAAGTTGTCGACCAAACTATTTGTTTACTATATTTTTTCTTTTTGCCATTAGACATAAACGAGAAAAGATAAGAAACGACGTCACGTTGTTTCTGCTATAATTAATATGGAGTTAGGGATGGCAGTTTAGTTTGTAAACTCGCAAATCCGCTGGTATCAGCTTGACGTGAGTAGGATTTAATATTTCTTTTAGTGGATAATAATTAGATTTGGTATTACAAATCAAAACCTGTTGCAAATGGTGGGCAGGTTTGGTAAATGGATAGATCTGGTGTCAATCTGCCTCTTATTATTATTATTATTATTTTATTTGTGTAGGTTTTGTAATGATAAATAAAGATCCACAAAAAAAGTATTGAGTGGATTTGGTTTTTTATTTTGAGAGTGCGAGTAGGTTTAGTACCTACAAACCCTTACCACAATCCTCATGCCACCATCCCTATATGGAGTACTATCAAAGTGGCTTAGTGAGATACGTAATTACGACGAAATGTTGAGTGCTTTTGGTGGAGCAGTGAAATACATAGAGATCGGAATGAACACCAATGGTGAAGACACTATGTTGGGCCGCTATTGACATTGGGAAATAAAAGTTAGAGGAGCGAATGAGATTAGATACCTTAATAGTCCTAGCTGTAAACAATTGATACTAAGCACTATCCATATCAACCTTGTGTAGTGCTATAGCTAATGTCTTAAGTATCCCTCATGTGAGTATATTCGCAAGAATGACACCAAAGGAATTGATGGGGGCCCGTACAAGTAGTGAGCATGTGATTTAATTCGATGAAAAGAGAAGTACCTTAATAAAAATTGGCATGCCATGAATCCTTTTAAAAGAGGGGGATGCCTTTGGAAATGCAAACACAAGTGGTGCATGGCTATTGTCAGCCCATGACATGAGGTGTTGGATTAAGTCCACATTAAGTGCAAATCTTGTGCTTAATTGCCACCGTTGAGTTTGGAACCCTTTGTATAGACTGTTAGTGATAAGCCGGAGGAAGGTGATGATGATGTCAATTTAACATAGCCATAGGGTCACAATCCCATGCGGGTGAGCTAATTCCAAAAACTCATCCTCAGATCGGATTATAGATTGCAACTTGCATATATAAAGTCAGAATCACTAACAATTATAGGTGTTCACGGGTCGGGTCGGGTCGGGTCGAATCATATTTTTTTGAAAAATATAAGACCCAATCGGGTCGAGTCACGTGAGTCGTCTGACCCGAACCCGAAATTTGAGGGGTGAAACCCGATCGGGTCGGGTCGGGTCGTCTGGTTGGCCAAAAAAAAAATTTATAATGAATTAATTATTTTGAAATATAAATATTAGTTATTTTATATCTCGAAAATTATCATATATATAAAGTTTCAAGACAATAAAAGTAATAAAAAAAATGAAATAATAGTGAAAATAATAAAAATTTTAGAAAAATAATAAAAAAAATTTATAATTTCGGGTCGGAACAGGTTTTAATATCAAACTCATGACCCAACCCGAAAAATCAATTTTTTTTAATCCCGCGCGGGTCGGGTCGGGTCGCGGGTTGGCTCGACCCTATGACACCCCTACTAACAATGGTCAGTGGGGAATATGATGGTGAATTCGTTCCCGAGCTTTGTACCCGCCTCATCACACTGTGGTGCCTAGTTATGCCCGAAGTAGTTACCTTAATCGCAAGGAGAGGAAGAGTGAAGTCGTAATAAGGTAATCATACTGGAATGTGTGGAAGGATCACTTCCTTTTCAGGAAGAGCTATTGCTTGTTGGGCAATAAAACATGCACACAAAAGTGCAAAACACTTCCACAATAATACTAAAAAACAAAAATCATTTCACCACAAAATAGAAATGAAATGACAAAAATAATTTTTATTTTAATAATTTTGTGCACAATTATGAATTTCTTTAAAAAATAAAAAATAAAAAAAAAAAAAAGTAAAGAAAGTTCTTTTGGTGTACTCTATGGGCTACAACGAGTGATTTTTATTAGCTATCCGAATTTAAATTTTAAAGTTGGTAAAAATATAAAAATGCAATTTAAAATTTGCCCACCCAGCTAATTAAAAAAATTCTTCCGCAGAGTTTCTACAAAGTCCATTCAGTAAGGCAATTCTTAAAAATAAAAAATAAAAAACAAAAAACAAAACAAACAAAAAAATGGCTCAAGGAAAGTTATTAGGGCGGAAGTTCGTACACAGGGTGGCCTGGTGTGGGGCGATTGTGACCCAAAAAGAAGGGCCTAAGAAAAGTTCGCAGGGTAAAGTTTCTACAATGTGGCGCAAGGGCCGCCAATCTACGAAAAATAAGAAATTGAAAAGAAGAAAAAAAATTCTTCTTCTTGTGTTATTATATATTTTTTTGTGGGTTCTTTATTACTTATTAATTATGGGTCGTCTATTTTCATGAAGGGTCTGTTTGGTATTATGATTTAATATGTAGTAAGATGATAAAACTATGTTTGGATCAAAATATGATTTTTAAGTGTTTGGTTAATGATAAGAAATTACGAATACTAATCGTGATTTCTTTCAAAAACTGAGTTTTACAAAAGTTAAAAATTTTGATTTTTTAACATAAATTAAAATTTCATAACACAATTTATGAATCATTGTTTGTTCATCACACTTTTCTAATCATAACACTAAACAGAACTGAAATCAAAATAACCAAATAAATTTCAAATAATCGAGATTTTAGATTAGGGGTTTGGTGAAACTATTCAAAATTAGCTAAGACTAGAGGTGTAATTGAGCCAAATAATGGTTGTTCAAACTCGGTTCGATAAGCACTTATATGAGTTCGAGCTTGACTCGAGTTTTATATGTATTATTTGAACTCGACTTGTTAAAATAATATTGAAATCGAAATTGACTCGAAATCGATTACTAAACAAGTCGAGCTTAAATTTTAAAAAAAGACACAGGAAAACACATATTTTAATATGTTAAAAAATAATATTGTATTAAAATAGGTGTTTTATCTATTTTTTAATGTATTTCTTAACTTAAAAAAATTAAAGAATTTATCATTGGAACCTCTCTCTCTATATATTCATTAGTCAACAATAAATCGAATCGAGCTTTTGCGAGTCAGTCTCGTTTAATAATCGAATTATTATTTTCGAACAGTGTTCCAAGAAGCGCTAGGCGCTATTCGGACGACGACCCATCGCATAGCCCCTTGGCGGTGCGTAGGTGGTTAATCAAAAATTGAGAATTTCTATAATTAGGTTTAAGATTTGGAGAAATTAATCGTATAGAAATGTTGTTTAAGTAATAGGTAATATTTATAAATGGTCAATTTGATGAGAAATTAACAAAAAATGAAAAAATTAGAGTTTTTTAAAATTAGGGTTTATGCTCTAAATTGGGATTTTTTTTTTTTCAATTGATAAGAGAGTTAATTTTGTAAAATTAAGGTTATGGTTAGGATTGAGATGTGAAATTCGGCCAAAAAAAAAAAGCAATTAATTTTGAATTATGTGCGCGTTTTAGAACATTATCTTTGAGTTCGAGTAACTCATTTATTGAACGAATTGATTTTAATTAAATCACATGCGAGTTGAGCTCGAGTTGGTCATGACATTAATATAGTTACGACAATTTCATTTTAAAAAAAAAAAAAAAAAACAAGGCCATTTTTGGAATTATGGTGGATAGAAAGTGGCATATGTTAATCAGCAATTATTATCCAAAAGGAATTTGTTCAAATTTTTAGGGCCTTTTTGGTGGAGCATTAATGTTAATGTTTTAACACTCCATCAAACAGGTAAATTAACACTAACGTTAACGCTTACAAAATTATAATATCAAGATTATTTTTTGACGTTAGTTTATACTTTAGCGTTTGTTCCATAATTTATAAACTAATTTATATTTTCTGATAATATTCTCTACCAAACGCATCCTTACTAAATATAATACGCCTGAGATGCATGAGAACAAAATATGTCCATACACATTCCGCAGACCTGCATGGTGATCCTCTTCTCATGCAAAAACCCAACACGTAAAATAAAATTTCAACCAACAGAAACAAAATTTTCCTAAAAATAACCCTAATACTTCTTATTTCTTGAACCTCAAGGCAACCTTTTGAGTTAATTACACATTAGCTACATTCAACATGGACGTCAGAAAGATCTCGTGCGCTGTCCTCGTCGCCGTCGCCGCCTGCATGAGCGCTGCCATGGCCCAAGCCCCGGCCAATGCTCCGGCCCAAGGTCCCGAGGCTAGTGCTCCGGGATCAAGCATGGCCCCCGGGATCGCTGAAACATTGCCGGTTATAGGGTCCTTGGTTGTGTCCTCCCTTGCGTCATTTTTGCCCTATTACTGGCATTAAATAAAGCACGTGTCCTTGAAGCTTCAGAAAAAATAAATGATCCACCTACATATATATATTCAATATGATACTAAAGGAAGGTTTTTAATTTCCCATTGTTAATTTATTTTATGATGGTAGATTTTATTTGTTTATTTATTTCGAATCATTACATAATTTGTACTGCTTCTGAAATTTTTGTCAAAATAAAATGTTCTTTGGTTATATCTTAATTACCCAATTATTTGATTGCTCTCCTTTTGTTAATTTTAGATTTTTTTTTTTTTTTCCAAAAACACATAACCTAATCTTATTATTCTACTATGTAACTATGATACCAAATCACGGATACAACAACCCAATCATGCCTTCTTACTCCAGATAGTAAAAATCCTGTTTGTAATGTTATTTCTTTTTGAAGCATTTGCATGCATTAATGAACACTATTTTGCAGTTGCATCACCTATGAGTACGTTAAGAAATTTAAATCGTTTTTAAAGATAAATAAATAAATAAACCAATCAAGTTTATTTCACATAAAATACAAATGAGTTTAATCTGCAAATTGTGTTCTTCGAGCATTCTAATCTTTAATCAAACAACACTCCAGTAGAAAGCCATTTTATCTCTCAACGCATTCAACAAGTACTTTTATCTCACCACACACAAAAAAAAAAAAAAAAAAAAAAAAAGGGAATAAATTAATGGCAATACCTCTTGAAAATTAAGTTCCAGTTCCCCCATTAAGTTTCTGCGCAGACATGAGGCTTTTTGTCAACCAAATAGCTGTTTCTCTAGATGACACAGTTTCTTCACCAAATGGTCTTAGCACACCAGCCAATTCTTCGAGTTTGTCCTGCTTCAGTAGCCGTGCACATAACTCAAGAAGAGACTCCAAAGCATTGGCTCTTTGCTGGGTTGGATTCTCCAACTCAGCCCTAATTTCATCACAACCTATCCCGGTAAGTGTACTTAGTAATGAGATGTCACTTGGTGCTAGATTAACCACATGAGAATCATCTCTCTCTGTTTGCATGGAGTAACTAGTATTATCCGGTTTCATCGCTTTACAAGGAGGTGCATCGTTGCTGGCAGATGACATGTTGTTCACGTGAGCCTCCCCGTTATGTGCGTTGTGGCTTTTTATATTCGGTGAACAGCTTTCAGGTGATACATCATCAGGAGACACATTGTTACCATTGCAGCCTATACTGGGCGATGTCATTTTCCTGCAATCCAAGGGTTCAGCACTCTCTCCCTCTATTTTAGCTTCTTCAACAACATGTTGATTGCTAATTGGTTTTTGATCGTTTGTTCTCTTTGTCTCCACATCTATCTCTTGTGAGTGTTGTGTGTGTGCATCAGCAGGTTCTTCCAGTAATTCATTCTGAGAATTTGGTGTGATCTCTGAGAATAAGTCAGAGCCAGTGCTTTCCTTTTGAGTTGTACTATTAAAGTGAGCATGACCGTCTCCGCTGCAATCACTTGTCTCAGTTTGAGTGGAACTTCCATTAGAATCATTGACGGAGCTGGATACTTCCATTTTGTAGCTAGTAGGGTCAACTTTCTTGGTTTCAAGGTTGTCTTCTGTACTAGTCGAGGAAGTCGGCTTGTCATCATGAAGTAGATTGTTTAGCTGTACAGCAATATTTTTCGCAAATGAAGCAACATTTTCCAACTGCTTAGGTGCTACTGCCTCTTTCTCTCTCATATCTTTGCCATTATTATGTTTGCCAGAGGGTGATTTTCTTGTTTTCCCTTTCACAATGTTTGTGGGCTTTATTGGAAGATAAACAGAAGATGGGTTTTGGCATCGAAGGAGATATGGCTGTAAATGAGGATGCCTTAACAGGTCTGAAGCCTAAAATTCAAAAATTGCACGTATAAGAATGGATAATAGCATTTAAATAGAAAGAGATAAGAGCTTGGGGTCACTGAAACTCACTGTTGGTCTATGTTCTGGGTTCTTCCTTAGCATGCTTTTAATAATTTGTTTCCTACAATCTCATCAGACACAAATATGATGTTGTAAGATGTATTATATAATGGAGGATCAATGGGAAACATGCATGTTATGTAAATACGTTGTATGAATTAGAGTGGTCCTTGAGAATCGTTGAATATCTGTAATTGAATTGTAGAAGATACTTACAGTGTGGAGGAATACACAATTGGGAGTGGAGAAATGGAGGATCTGTTTATTCTGTTGATGAGTCCAGCCATGTCCTGTTGAGTTCTTAATAAATATATTTTATTATAACATTTTTACATTAAGTAATCAATAGACATTTTACAGCAACTGCACGATGTTAAGGTTATATGTATATCTATATGTGTGTGTGTGTGTATCAAGCTGAAACTTACAGGAGCTCTAAATGCTGGTTGATGGGCGGCAATTTCAAACATACAGCAACCTGTAACAACAGATATAAGCTAATATTAACAAATACTGTAGAAAACTTTTTGGTCAAGAATCAAACTTACTGAATTTCTTACCAAGCGACCATATATCAGATTTATAGCCATAAGGTATGTCTGATAGGAGTTCAGGACACATGTAGTTGGGAGTGCCAACGACCTATATTTGACATGAAAAGGCATTAAAAATAACTGTCTGAATGACATTTTTTTATAAGCAGCTCTTAAACTATTGAAACTATAATATTTCTTGGGTATGGACACCAAGTAATAGCATTCAATGCACTTTTTATAAAATATTGAATTTGTGATTTGAAAGTGCTTGGACATGATAGCTTCCATCATAGAATAAAAAGTTTGAAAGAGTGTTAAAGCTGACAGCTTTAGATGCAAGTATTGAAACAAAGTGAATGCAGTGTATCAGAAACATATGAGTTCATACAGAGGAAGCAAGGTCTTCTGTGTTAAGTAGTTTTGCAAGTCCGAAGTCACCTGTATATTTCATAAAAGAAATACATTTCTTAGACAGCGTGACTTAAAGCAAACCTGATGCAGAACTAAAAAAATTTATTCCTAACAATTATTTTCTTTCATACCTAGACGGATGTTATTCTCCTTCGTAAGAAATATGTTGGAACACTGTAATTGAACAAGATTACATCAAAAACATGTTATTCATATAATATTTAAAATTATAAGGATAGATATAGGTATACTTTAAGATCTCTGTGAAGGACGCGGTTGGAGTGAAGGTAGTCCACAGCTAGCAACAACTGGGTCAGCCATTTGCAGATTTTCTGAGACAAACCAAAACAATGCACGATGGGTGAATGTTACCGGCTTACCACAGCCGACAGTATGTATATATATGACTTGATTTCATGAAAATGTTAAAGATTACCTCCTCTGGGAGGAATGATCCTCTGGCCTTCTTTATAATATCAGCCCTGAGTTAAAAAAAATAATAAAAATTAAGAAACGTTTCGGGTTTAGTCCTCTGTAAACAGAATTTCAATATTCTATTGCGTTTAGGTTTAGTAAAATCTCTTGTTATACATCCAAGGTTGGCAATTGTATGGAGAGACAAATTTTTACTTTTAGTCAATGCAGTCTGATATAAGATGTAAAATTTTGAAGCTATGTGGGTCAAGCTTTTGAATTTCTTTTAGGCTGTGCAGGTGAAGATCACCAGTAACCTTCAATTATCAGCACAGCCTTGATTCACACAACGAGATAATTATGAATGTAAGTATGTTCCATGAGAAAAGATTTGACCCATTAACCTACATCAATCCCACCCGACCTTTTCACACAAGCTAATGAGGAAAGAATAACATAGGGATAACTTACATGTCTCCTCCTTCGCAGTAACCAGTTACAATACAGACACAGTTTCCCTATGAAGCATGGAGAGACAGAAGCATGTTAATAAAGAGCTAACTTGGTCTTATCAGAACAAATTCTACGTAGATCTGAATATAAATGCATGGCATGCTTACCTTGTCCACCCAAGCATCTTTGTACTCCACTATATATGGGTTATTCAATTTGGAAATCAAGTCCATCTGCAAAAAAAAAAAAAAAAATGAATATAAGTAGTATTTGACATTAGTTAGAAGCATATTTTGAGAGGAAAGTTGGCTCACTTGGAAACTTGAAGATTAAAATTTAAAACAAGTTAAGCTTCTTACCCGGGCCTGAGGCCCTCTACTAAATTATCTTCCTAAGAAGTTGAAGAGAAAACTAGACAGTACTGTACGACCATGAAATTGAATATATAGTCCGCCAAAAAATATGAGCACAGAAATATGATTGTATGAGGAGAAAAGAACTATAGTTTATACAACAAATCTATTACTTTTCCCAGGATGTTACTAAGTTTTATAAAATAAAAAACATTTCAGAACTACTGAACTACACTACACGTTTTATAATGAACTTTCTACCCAAAAAAAAAAATAAATAAATCACTTTACATTGATTACGTGATTCTGTTGGGTGTTAATGCAGATCAATCCAAAACAGAAAGCAATAAATGCAATTAAGAACTTTAAAGTTGATCAATATTGGATGTCAATTGGAAAAAATAAAATAAAATAAAATACAGTAACAAAAAAATGAGGGGCCGGTGAACTGATAGAATCCGGTAACTGATGGTAAGATAGAGATGTGCTACCAGAGGTGGTCACATGAGCAGATATATGTATTTGTTGAATGCTGTGTAGGGAACTCAGGCCTATAAGTTTCTATCAGATAAAATACAAGTATAAATTCTATCTAAAAATTAAACTAAGACCCCTCGGCCATAATGTATTACAAAAGTAACAAAACAATTTTCATAAAAATGAGATCTTGGCCCAGAGTTCTTTAAAAATTGCTTTGCAAAATATATGTGAGGAATCCAATTTCACACATTTAAGATGTAAGAACGAGTCTGGTAGCATTTCAATACATGCCTTGCGAGATAAACATAATTATTATAAAGATAAACATATTCAATTTTTTTAAAGCATGTTGCAAAGCGAAGCGTATCCCATATTCTTCAAAATCTAAACCAACTAAAAGAACTGTATTATGCATATCTTAAGAGCTATTTTCTAGACACAATTTCACAAGAATTGAAGAGATGGAAAGTAGACAAAAGCTACTTGGTGTATCGGTAAACAGTTGCTTAATGCTTATAGCTTCTAAAAATAGGAAATAATGTTGCAACACCAAAATAAATCAAACAAAAACTTTTTCCCACTGGGTGGGAACAACTACAAGGATCCTTTGACACTAATGTGCTAGCACAACTTTCTTTAGAATCCATGCCATCTAAATTCCACAAATTTTATGTTCATTGCCACTAACTAACAAAATCCTCTTTCTTTGTCCAGCTATAGAAAAATATTCCCAACTAAAGCACTAGGCGGAATTGAAATCTCAGCAAAGGCGAAATAATGTTGCAACAATCACCAAAAAATATAAATAAATAAATAAATAATTAAGAAATTTATGGAGAAAGTGACCTCTTGATGTGCTGTCCGTTTGAACTTCTCAGTTTGTTTGGCCAATCGAATCTTCTTCAACACATACCTAACAAAACAAGAAAATCAACAACCACGCATTCCTATAAGCTAAAGTCAATCTTCTTCACTAACACACAGCTATCCATACCCAACCTCAAGTCAAGTCACCATTTTGATCAAATTTAAAAAAAAAAAAAAAAAACCCTTCTGTTCTTACATTAATAAATTTCCCAATTTTCTTGAATTCTTTGATGATCAAGAGAAAGACAATTATGAAAAAAAAATTGATGAAAAATTGCTTACTTTTTTCTTTCAATTTTATGCAGAACAAGAAAAGCAGCTCCAAATGCTCCTCTTCCAATCTGTTCAATCACTTCATAATCTTCCAGCTTCGACTTCGAATTGCCATTCTCAGTCTCCATTGGCACCTGCAAAACCCAAACATCAAACCAACTTCACTAACAGATCAAATTTGCTATATTAATTGAAATTCAAGAAAGAAAAGCACAGAGAAAAAAAAAATTACCAAATTTTTACCTCTTCCAGAAAAGAAGACTCAAGATTGTACAAGTAGCAAAAAAACAATGATCTTATTAAAGAGAAATAAAGATCACTAAAGCTGCACTCATTATTATGTTTTTACACCACACAAGTAGAGGGAGAGATAAAGGAACCTTACCTGAGTATTATTATTGTTAATAATAATAAGATAATTATAAAGTCGATGACTTGCTTGCTTACCAAATAGAATAAAAAGAGAGAGGTGGTGGAATGAAAGGACAAGGGAAATAAAGCAAATATATAATATATAATTAACTGGTCATTTTCTTTTTATTAAGCTAATCAATCGATGTTAGCCGCTAGAAAGGAGTAAGTTAAGATATAAATATTGAATTTGGATCGAGTTAAATCTATAAATTTGAATATGGTATCAAGCACAAATTCATATATGAATGAGTTTATATTATCTATTTACATGATATAAATTAGGTAAAAGACTGACATATATATGAAGGGAAATGTTAAAGAAAAATATCACACATCGATTTATAGATGAATTTCAATATTTGATAAGTTGAGATGTTGAATTATGATGCACACACCTTGACAGGTATTGAAGACCAAAGAAAAAAGATTATGGCATATTGCTTTGGATTTTGCTTGCATTTACAGATTAATTCATTGATTCAATAGAATGTTTCCAGTATGTAGTTGTGATGTCAGCATCATTCCCCATTAGAGTTGAGTTGAGTTGAGATTTATTTTATTTTATTTTTATTTTTGTGTTGTGTTGTGGTTGGCCAGCAATTGGTATAACATTAGTTGGTTTTGCTTAAGAGTAATGATGATAGTTGGATGGCTTAAACTTTTATTAGTTAAAAACATAAAAGAATTTCAATATATTCACAATCATCATGCTCTTGATATGATAAAAAATTTGGTGGGTATGAATTTTTTTTTTTTTTATAATTAATATGTTACCCTTTGGAATATTTATTGTTCGGAGCTGGTAGTAGAGCTAAGCTACTGCTTAATTAAGGAGAAATCAAATCCCCATATGGTTATTGAAAGTTTTAAAAAATAAATAAATAATAAATAAAACCCACTTTGCTTTTGTATCAAATAATTCATGAGGTATAATGTCATTATTATAGACAAATGATGGATGTCTTTTAATCTAGATCAGAATCTCTTTAGCTTTGCAGTGTGACAAACTGATGGAAAAATAATTGATGAAATTGCTTGGCAGAAACGTTTTCATGGCATAGAGTTTGGGTGGTGAGAGTGAGAAAGGGATTTTTCTTATTTGCAATTAACAAAACAACACAAGGTAAATGAACAACAAATGCATCATTGGAAGCTGCAGCATTTCATTGGATGCCATCATCAAATAGTAGCTCAATCCCAGCAGGAATGAGACAAATTTGATGCACTTGTGTTTTTAGAAGTTACTTTTGTCCTTTTTGAGCTAGGCCACTTTCCCTAGGAACCTAGCACCAACCAGTGCCATAGGTTAAGCTTGTCTCATTATGAATCAATAATACAGAAGTTGCCCTAAAGCTAAACCAGGCTTGTTCCAACTTCCAAGTTTGAGTTTGAACCCTTCTAATGCCACAACACTCTTATCACAATCTCTATATATATGTAGCTAATTATTTGTAAATGTAATGCAGAAATTCCTCACTAGGATGAGAACTAATCTATGCAATAAAAACTGGACAGACATAGTTCTTAACTTTTTGTGTCTATAAATAAGCATCATTAAAAGGCAAAGCAGTTGATACAAAATCAGCAACTTGAGGGATAGAAGTAAGAAATTTGCATACTGGTAGAATAAAATTTTGTTCAGCTAAATCAAGTCCTAGAGGAAAGTTACTTCCTTTTCGATTTTTTGGAGGCTCTATGGTTTTCTAGTTTCTTCTGTGCAGCCTCAAATTCTTCATCAGTAGGTTCTGAATTCACACTGGCACCACCATATTTAGACACTAGTGATGAGAACATAGAATCAAACTGGTCTTTCCTATCACTTCGGCGTTGAGAGATAATTGCATATAGATCTGATTCTGGTTGTTTATTGGATCTGTAAAAAGATGAAATCATGGCCACAATATTTCATATCATAAATGAGTTTATCGAAGGAATCCTCATGAAATTAGTAGAAAGATACAGCCATAGGAAACTCACTTTTCTCTCCTTTTTAAAGGATTGGTAGGTGGTTTGATTTCAGATACTTTTTTGGCCCATTTCTGGTAGGCTTTGGTTGCATTCAGTTCTCCTACATGAGTCAGCGAGAGAGATCAGTATTGCACATCACAAGTTTGAGATAATACAGGACATAAAACAATAAAATTCTTGTTCTGTAAGGTAGTCCTCTAAGGTGGAAACAAACAATAATATCTGAACGTCTTGATTGTCTTCTAAAGTTGCAGAGGCAGAACTTATAATTTCCGAGGTGTAGAACAGAAAAAGGTAGTAATAATCTTTACCTGCAGCTATTGCCTCATCAAGAATATCTTTGAAACGGTGTGAATCGAGTTTAGGGTCTGAACAAAGCATTGAACAGAAGAGCCTGTGGCAGAAAGAATTTTAAGCCACCAAACTAAAACCGGCAAGTCCAAGGAAACAATTAAAAAACATTTTTATTTCACCTGTTCATATTCCCCATGCACTTCTTGTACAGATCAATCAAATCTTTCTTTTCTGAATCAGATCCCCGGTAGTTTGCCTCAAACTCTTCAATATCAGCCTCAGTGACCTGCAATCCATATATCCACTGTCAAAAAAACGGAATGGAAAAGAAGAATATCACAAGGCACACCTTCAAAATTTTCATGATAAAGGCATCTAACCTTTTTGTAAAGAGCGCCAAAAAACTCCTTCAAATTTTGAACAACATCCCCAGCAAGGTCCTGATCAACAAAAACGGATAAAAATGAGAAAACAACACAAGTGTCCTTTCGACAATGAAAGTGAATATCCCAAATAAGTAATAACATCATTCATGATCAATTTTTCATATATTGTTATGACTGCAAGTTTTTTACCAGGTATAAGTCATTAAGTTGGTCCAATAAAGAGGGAACTCTAAAGGATTGATTCCTTAACACAGTAGACAGAAATGTAATATCTTGTGACGCCACGGAATACCCATCAGCCCTAGACTGTTTATTCAAATAAAATGATTGGAAAACAAAAATAGTTCTCTGAATCTCAACACTCACAGCATCATCAACACAACCAGTCTGGTCATAGAGAGCCCGTTTTTCTTCATCAGCAAGAATTGATATGACCTTTTGCAGTTGTTGAAATTTCTCCTTAGCTTCCTGTTCAAAGAAGATAACACAGGTTACACCAGATAATAGAGACTGCCAGCAATGCAGATAATGAAATTTGTCCTTACCTCATTACCAGGATTTTTATCAGGATGGAGTCGTAAGGCCAATTTATAATATGCTTTCTTTATTTCCTGTTGAGATGCCGTCCTTTCAACACCAAGAACCTGCAGTAGGGCATCAATATTAGTTTATATCTCTTGCTTCACTACAAAAGAACAGAAAATTGGCAGTAAGGGGTGGCAAACATGCATGAGCCTACACTCAAGCTTGGTGACAGCTTCAAAATACATGGCATCATATTCACCTTTGTAAAAAACAAAGAACTACCACAATGCCAGCCAAAGTAATTTGTTGAGAGTCGAGACAATTACAGTTCACTGCACATGATATATAGAATACACATGCTGCTTCATTGCAATTTTTTTATTCTAATTGAATGTTTGAAAACTCAAAATGAAGTAGTGGTACAACCGTACAAGGAAAAAGTACATGATAATTTTTCAAATTTTCTCTAAGCAAACATAACTACACTATAAATAAAGACAGTGAGTTGAACAATCACTCAAAGTTAAATATTACAAGCAATTCCAGCTAGAGAGTAGAGTCCAAAGATACATGAGCATTGCAGTTTAAAGTACATCTACAAGAGAAAAAAGATAATCAAGAACAAATGAAATGCCATCGCTTTGTAAAGACAAATAGATCTATTGGGAAAAAAAAATCTTGACAGAACAAATTCCTGCATTCAAGCCCAGTGACAAACTAAAAACCTAAAAATTGGGTTATTCTAAGTGGTGAAGTCACTAAATGTTAAATTATTTCAGCATCCCAAGAATAACATAGAGAACTGTCTAGGAAGACAAATTTAGATGTTTAAAGCCATTCAATTCAACCAAATCCATCCCCTGATTCTCATCTAAAATACAAAAAATTGCAATATAAAATCAAAAGACACTTAGAGTTTAATTCAAGATTAAAAATATTTTAAATGACTAAATAACAGGTTCAAAAGTGCTAGTTAAATATCACTCTCAAACTGGCCCATAAACTTATATAAAGTCCCAAACCAAAACCATCATCTACCTAAACAATACTTCTTCTTTTTGAATCGTTGGAAATCCCGCCATCAAACCGCCCCTTCCGAGTTTAAGCGGAGCAAGTAAAACCTCCGATTGTCTCGCACTAACTGGATTGAAACCCTTGGGACTATCTAAACAATACAATTAACAATATTCATCATAAACTTATATAAGTAACTAACTTTATCAATCATGTCACAAGTCCTAAATTCTAATTGCAACAATACAAGACAAATACAACCAACCCTTCATGTTAATTACTACAAGTTTCACAAAACTAAACTTCCTATCAACAAAATATATAAAATATAATTAACACAAAAACGAACAAAATAATGATGATACCTCATAAAGGTCCTTATCATTTGAAGAAGAATGATTCAGATTCTCCTGATTTAGTTCTTCTCATGCGAAACCCTATTTTTCTTTCCCTTTCCCATTTACCCCCCCCCCCCCCCCCCCCCCCCCCCCCCCCCCCCCCCCCCCCCTATATTGTTATATCAGTACGCCGTTTCGGTGTTAACTAAAGTTTTTGTCTCCGATTTATTCCCGCCATTTCGGCTCTTTTCCCGCCGGGATGATCAGGTGTGGGCTTCTATATGATAGCTTTGGTATAATCATTCTCGTCGACAAGAGATGGGCCCCATTATTATGTGTCGCTTTGATGTGATTGAAATACATCCTGTGTTTTCATATTCACGCTACATATAATACGAACGATACCAATACTTTCACATGCACCCCCGAGGTTTCAACAACCCGTAAATGGATCAAACCTTTGTACATTTCTTCATATACGTCCTATGGTTATTTGAATATTCACCTAGCCAAACCCATCATTCATAATCCAAAATTCAGGCGCGGCTCAATTTTTTTGGACCTTTTTAGTAAAATCTTTTTAAATTATAGATATTTTTAGAAAAAAAATTATATTATTTGTTGGGAAAATAAGAAATATCAAAATAAATATTTACTCAAATGTAATAATTTAATAATTTTATACTACAATTAACTAATCAATTGGGGAAATTTTATTATTTTTTTACATGAAGCTAATAATAATTTTATAATACACTTTTTTATTTTATTTTTGAAATCATTGGAAACCTCACCACAAAACCACCTCTTTCGGGCTTAAGCAGAGCAGGTAAAACCCCTGATTGTCTCAAACTCTTACAAGAAATGCACTTTCTGATCTGGATTCGAACTCAGGACCTCAATGTGAGATCGTGAGTCATACACCACAAAGGTACATCCTTTATGGACAATTTTTTTTATATAATATACTTAAATATATAAATACAAATTTTTATGAGATCTAGATTTAAGCGATTGCTTAAATTAGTTAAATATCGAACCACTTATGTCCCAAAATAATTTGAAAGTTTATTTTTTAATGAGATGGTGTCAAATGGGAGCTAGAAGCCGACAAAAAAGCTACAATTGATTGGATAAATATTTTAACACTACTAATAATGATTTTATTTAGGTAACAAATTTTGAAGTACTTATTACTAATAAAATATTGGAGTTTTTGTTCAGCCCCAAGTGTGTGTGAAAAAGTATAATTTTGCCAAATCTTAGTAGAAATTTGTAAATACTCCTACTTGTTATAATATAATTATTTTCAGTTTCACCCCTAATTCGTATACAAACCAGAAGAGGATCGGAAGTTCATTCATTTTAAGCATATACACCCTCAGGTGGACAATTGAACTTGAAGACTGCAATGGGAACCAGCCCAGCCAAACTGTACCGCAACAGTGTGGTCACCTAACCCAATACAGCCACGTAATCAATGGAGAATGGCAAAGCAGTAATGAATTAAGCATTACCGACTCAGTATCGATGTAACTAGTCGGGTTTGATAATATCAATATTTGTATTTGTCTCGTTCAATTGATGGGTATGAAAATTATCCCATTATCCACCCTAATATACTAGTCCTATTACGGATCTTCATTCACACGAGAATTTTACATCTATTTGAACGGTTTTGAAATTGAAATAAACTAAATCGAAATTTGACAAAAATCAATTCAAACCCGAAATGTCCACCTCTTAACCAAATTTTAATACATTCTTAAATTTTTTTGTAATACAATAATATTCACAAATTATATAATGAGATTATAATACATGCCATAATAAAAAATATTTTGTTTCTCTTATTCTTCCTCACTTAACAAAATAATATTTGGCTCATAGGCATGTATCTCTCACCAAATGAGACGTTTAAGTCCCACAAAAGTAGTAGAGACTCAAATCTTCCTCCATAAGCTGGAGATCTAGAAGAAGATTTTATCCAGTATGAGAGTAGATTCTCGAGCTGTGCTCGGAAGATAGATAATAACAAATTATAAATACGTTTCGATAGATTTATGGGCAGTGATATAATATGATGTATTTAGCAGGGCCGGTTCTGAATTTTTGGGTGTCCGGTGCGAAAGCTCAAAATGTGTCATTTTTCATTACGAAAACATATGTTTAAAAAAAAATAATATTTAACGAGGGCTAGAACCCAAGCGAAGCTGGGGGCTAGGCTCTCACGCCCAAATTATATTACTTGAGAAAATATATAAAGGGGGACATAGTACCTAAACCCCGACAATAAAAAATATAATCATATACAAATATTCCTAGCAAAACTCCTTAAAATTTCAATAGTTAAGAAATTGTCTTCTATCATTTTTTGAAACAAAATCATCAATTATATCATCATACTCTAAATCTTCAATATCATCATTTTCAATGCATAAGATTGCTAATCCATTTAGCCTATCTTGAGTCATAGTGGTCGCTAGTAAGATTTTAATAATTTCAATTTATAAATTGTAAAAACAAATTTCAATTTAGTGCCCCCTTAATTTTTGGGCCCTGGACAGTGGCCCTTGTGGCTCCTGCCCAGGGCCGGCTGTGGTATTTAGAGTTTCAGTAGACAACATATTGTAATTTATGTAGATTGTTATAATTAAAAATAAAAATAAAAATCATACTTTATTTGAGTTAAGATAATTGAATTAAATAAAAAATATAAATATTATAAATTAATATATTAGTTGTTACTTTATCGTTTGATAAAATAATTGTAATATTCAAATATAACCAACCTAAACCAAATTATTAAATCGAATCAATATAAAACCAATCCAAATCATCAATCGATCCAAAAAATTAAAAAAAAAAAACTTGAGAAACGAATTAAAATGACGACCTTATTCATATTTTTTTAAAAAAATATTGAAAATTTCGCAGAAAAATGTGATATTAAAAGTAAAAACAGAGCAAAGCCGTAGAGAGAGAATAAAAAATGAAAAAATGAAAAAATATATCTAAAGACACCCCGTCCGTCTCTCCCAAGTTCTTTTCATAGTATTATTCGATTATCCCTTGGATTAAGGTAAGCTTTCACGTCTCTTCTTTCTCGTCATACGATGTCGCTTCAACTTCAATCTTATCGCTTGATCGAAACCTTAATATTTGCAACTTATTTTTGGGATTTTTGCTTCAGGAATAATTCGGTTCGATTTTGTAAATCAAGATCGAACGGAATAAAACAGGTGAGGGGTTTCATTATTTGTTTATTTGATATTGGAATTTTCTTATTTACATAATTATTTAGTTGAAATTATAGTTTAGATTATATGTTGTTAAGGGAAGAAAATGAAAACTTTGGCCAGAAAAAGGCAGCAACATATATAAATTGGTTGAAACTGAGAATTTTTAATTTTTTTTGAATTATCATTTGGTTTGTGTTGATTTCTCTTTTCACCTTTAAAATAGAAACTCTGATTGCATATAAGTTATGAAGTCTGGGGAGAATTGAGTAGTTGAGATTTGTTCTTTGAACCCATCATGAATTATA
This sequence comes from Zanthoxylum bungeanum, assembly GCA_019454045.1. NCBI lineage: Eukaryota > Viridiplantae > Streptophyta > Magnoliopsida > Sapindales > Rutaceae > Zanthoxylum > Zanthoxylum bungeanum. The sequence goes on from SKCR01044737.1 coordinate 24,228, forward strand.
GATTAATTGATCAATATTATGTTTTTTAATTAGTTTTCTTATTTGTTTCATGAACTGTGGGTGTATCTTGAGTTTTTAGCTAGAATGCCCAGACACGGCATTTCCCCGCCATTTTGCGTTTCTGAAATGGTGGGGATACAGAAATGTTTCGGGAACCGAAACGTTTCCATGCATTGAAAAAAGAAAATAATCTGAAACGTTTCGGAAACACCTAAAAACAGAGACAGCCGGTATGATTCTGTTTTTTTTGTTTTTGTAATGAATTGCAATCATATACACTTGTGATGGGTTCATTTTTAGTGGAGATTTATGTAAAGTGAAAATAATTTGTTTCTGTTTCAGATATGTTAGAAACATAGTGTCAATTACCTTGCTATATTTTTTATTTTTCATTTTTTATTTTCGTCCTGTTATGAGAATGATATATGGGCACAGAACCTACCAGCTTGCAAATTGATAACAGAGAATGCTAGAGAGACTTTCATTTATGAAATCTAAGTCCTGCATGGGAACATGAATATTTATGTAGGTATTTTGTGGTTTCATGGATATGATTGAAACCAGTGCCCAATGTGGATATTAAGCGAACGACCTCATTGAAGCAACGTACATGCTACTGTTTTATGATCTTTTCACACCCTACTTGAACTTTTTAGATGAATATTAAATATTAACTGTGATTATTGCACATTAACTGTATTATGTAGGATATATGCTTGTATTGTTTTTAGCAAATCAACTCTCTTAACCTCTTATTTTCTCTACTGCTTGATATCTGCTGATTTTGGTTTAGGTAAAGGGCATTCTTAAACTAAGGGCATATGGTCATGTTTTTTTACCACAGAGTACACTTGTCCTATGCAAAGTCAATGATCATGATGAGCTGCAATGGATTGGAAATTGTATTGACTAGTACCATTGATTGAAGTTTGTTTATGCTGATTAAATCCATTCCTTCTTCTATAATTCAACTTGTTGTGCAATTTTTCTTGAATGCATCATGGTCTCTGAGTTTGTTCTTTTTTGCATGCGATATTTGATTGATATAAGTTTGGTAGGTGGATCATTTGTGCGTTTTAGTTATATATTGTAATGTAGATGATAAGATGGCTTACTTGCAGGAGCTAGAAAAAGATGGACTCACATGATGAAACTGGATGCCAAGCTCCAGAAGGTCCGATTCTTTGCGTGAACAACTGTGGCTTCTTTGGAAGTGCTGCTACCATGAATATGTGTTCCAAGTGCCACGAGGCCATGATCCTAAATCAGGAACAGGCCCAACTAGCAGCTTCATCCATCGGGAGCATTGTGAGTGGCAGCTCTAGTGGGTCTGGAAAGGCTCCTATTGTTGCTGATAACATGGATGTACAAGTGGGACCCATGGAGATAAATAAATTCACCGCAGAACCATCCAGAGGTTCATCTTTTGGTCATTTTACAGAAGTGAAAGCAAAGGAGGGTCCTAAAAGGTGTACTACTTGCCGTAAGCGTGTTGGTTTAACAGGGTTTAATTGCAGATGTGGAAACCTCTTTTGTGCTGTTCACCGATACTCTGACAAGCATGGCTGTCCGTTTGATTATCGGACTGCTGCTCGGGAAGCCATTGCTAAAGCCAACCCTCTCGTGAAGGCAGAGAAGCTCGACAAAATATAGGAGTCACGAACTGAAGGTTTATGCAACAAATATGATGCTTCTTTTTCTATGCATGCATACTCATATAAGTTGGCTTATTGTCTTGTTAGATGTCCTTTGTTGGTATAAATGGTTTCAGGTCATGATTTTCAGGACATCATTGCAGTTAAATTCCTTGTTGATTGGCAAGGATTTCCCTTGTTGGCTCCAGTGTGTAAGTCTCTATTTGTACTGGTATGATGGACAACTTTGTGGTTACTTTGTAATATTCCTTTTTGGCTGGTATGCATCTCCTTCTGGTAGTAAATGAAAAAAATATGGTATTTGCAGTAGTTTGATCCGTCTATCAACTATTATCCTGCCAGTCTGCCATTTTCTTGTATTACTATTTTCTTTTAGTTTACGCTCGCCCTCCTTGAGTATATGCTTTGCATGGATTGGGGATGTCTTTTCTCGGAATCAGTTTTTTTTTTCTCATTACTTCACATTATATTCAGTTGCCTCTATCTGAACTGTATCAAGCTATGAATAATGATTTATATGTGTGTTTGTGTTAGAAACAGAAATTTCATATGCAGCACTTGGTGCATTTTTCAAGCTGCTCTACTGCCGACTGGTTGCTATTTTCTTCTCAATAGTATTACAAACAATTTTGCTCGCTGCACTGAATCAATTTTCTTTCCATTCCTGATGAAATGATATCTTGCTGACTTACATGAATGGATATTAACTTATTATTCGTGATGTAATTTTGGCATTAGTAATGTTATTTGTGTGTTTCTCAAAACTGCAAGATATTTTTCTAGATTTTCACTGTTTTGGTTGAACAAGAAATGTGTTGGATCGCTCATAGTCATAGTGTTCAACTTGGCTATTCAGAGCTGATGAAATTTGCCAATTGATAATATACACATGTTTTTTTTTTTTAATTTACTATATCAATGGCATATAAGCCAGAATAATGCTAGTCATGGGCACCGAATTTTTGTCTGAAATGGCAAAATGATTTTAAAGATTCAAAATTTATATGTTGAATACAAAAAGACATTCGATGTCAAGAGAGTATTGAAGGATTTACAACTAGCATTGTTAGCTTGTTTGGAATACAGTCAATAGAGTGTTCAAACTTGGATCTAGTGGTTTACAGAATAATGAAAAATGTAAATAAATTCCCAGAATCTGGAAGGGTTACTTGTATCAGGACTCTTAATACAGGAACTACAATCATCAGTTGAAGTTACATGAAGTAGCTTTAGCTTTAAGATTGTGAATGAAGAGAGTGCAAATCTCAGCTGCAAGCCTTAAAATGGTCCATCCTTTGAGTAAACCATTTATAAGACATTTGATCATCCAACGGTGTCCAGATTATGAGGTAATAACATTTTCATAGAGATACTGATCTGTCAGTATACTTTGTCCTTTTTTTCCTTTGTTTTTTTTTTTTTTGTTTAACACTCAATTAAGTTGCATTGTGATATGGGGGGTAAAATTAATCCTCAAGGACAATGGTAAAAGCCAAAGAATAGTTGATGAAGGAAGATTTAGCTCACTGGCTAGCAAGAAGATTAATTTGTTGTGTGGAAGGTGGCCAGCAAAATCAATAACTGCAATGTCCCCCACTCACCCCCCCGTCTGCAGAAAGCAATGTAAAGTTTTTATTATTATTATTATTATTATTATTATTATTATTGCTCTTTTTAGCTTTCTTCAAAGCAATAAGTGAAATTTGATCATGGCAATTTGGGCTTTGCCAGCCAATTTTTCACTCACAACCACCAACCACCATTGCATCATGAATCATGAATCATGATCATCAACAAAATTGAAGACAAAAAAAGGGTTGCCTCTAAATTTTTGTTGGGACTTGATGACTTCTTCATCTAGGGAATATTGAAATATTAACAATACAATATTAGCCACAAACACCCAAAAATATATTGTCATATGCACTTGGACCTAAAGGAAAAGAACTATGCCCTTGGATGCTTCAATTTTGTTTTCCTTTTTTTTCCTTTGATATTAAAAAAGTTGACTCGTGAATAAGAGTACAAAACTTTTAGAAAAGAACAAATTGAATTGCATCAGGTAACCTTATTTTTATATAATAAATAAATAATTGTAGTTGTAGTAGTAGTAATAATAATAATAATTATTATTATTATTTGGTCTCATGGCATTATAAATGTTAGAAAAATAGTGATTAAACGATAAAAGTGTAGGCCATTTTTCGAGGTTTGAACGCTGTTTTTTATATGGTTGACCTATTAAACTTTAGTGGCATGGCATGAGTTACTAGTATCGACTTTATCGTACAATTTGCGAACAACAAATTAAAAATGAAAAATGTTACATTATTTATAATTATTGGTTCATGTTTATACTAATATAATGTGTGGGGGCCCAGGATTACACAATTCTTAAGTTCTGATATCTCCTGATTTTGTTGTTAATATTATATGGATCTATTCTAAACCTATCTAAAAAGGTTTGTTGCTAATTAAAAGTCATCATCACTTATATACCACATCTTTCCCTAATGAAGTAAAATATTTCAATGGCCTTGTATTTTATCTCTTAACTTTATGATTGTGATTCACATCCTCATCAAAGTGATCGGAAAAGTTCAATAAGTCATTGGTTTGACCGGTTGAATTGTTTCGAAAAAACCGACAGAACCACCTGACGTTATAAATAATATTAATTAATTATTAAAATATTAAAATATTTATAAAAAAAAGGATGAAAATTACACAATAAATTATAATCAAATTATTTGAAGAGATGGGAATTAAGGACTTGGATAACCAATTAAGAAAAAAGCGCTTACATAGTAAATATGATGAGTTTAACTGTTTATCTGACAATATAGTAATATATTTACCAGTATCTCTAAAGTACTTGTGAGAAACGGAAAAAACAACCTTTGGATAAGAAATTGAAAGAGATTGAAGAGATGGGAGAAGAAAGTTGAGGAATTGTAGAGTAAAGCAGAGGATGATGATGGTGTGCTGGCTTTGGTTATGATCGTGGCTGTGAGCCTTGGTGTGGTCGGAGGAGAAGCAAAAAAAAATAAAATAAAATAAAATAAAATAAAATTGGGCTCAACCGGTTCACCAGTTTAGAACCGGTTGTCAACAATTTTTTAGATCCCCGATTTTTATGTATTGGTTGGACCGGACACAAGATCGGTTCCCTGTTCGGTCGGACTTCGGTCGGACGGGTCCGGTTTTAAAAACCATGCTTGAAAATAATTTTAAAATATTGTTGAGTTTTACTTTCATATGATATTTTTTTTCTAGGCATTGCTACTATGTCTAAACATAATATCTGAAAAATGTGTTGAAACAAATAAACACAAAAACACGCCATTTTAATGTTTGCATGTTTGACATTTTTCAGACATCTAGTTCAGATAAATATTATCCTTTAACAAAAACCAACTGAAGCACTGTGATATACATAAACCACATTATTTGAGATAAAGTTTGAACATGTATTTATAAATAAAGCCCCCAAAGGGTGTGGCTTGGTGGTGAAGGGTCCAGAATCTCACATTGAGGTTATGAGTTCGAATCCAGGGGGTGTAACTTCTTGTAAGAGCCTGGGGCAGCCGGGGGTTTTACCTGCGCCGCGGCCCAGAATGGGTGGTTTGGTGGCGGGGTTTCCAACGATTTCAAAAAAAAAAAAAAAAATGTATTTATAAATAATGTATTCTCTCAATTAGTTAAAAGCTTTTCAAATATGTTTGTGTTCATGCTAAAAATAAAATTATAAGAGGATAAGAGGTAAGGTTGTTGGGGCAATCCATGTATTCTCAAAGTATACAATATTTCATTAGTTATGCCAAATATTATAAATGGTATCAAAGCCAATTCTTCAATTGATATGTCAATGAAGATGTTGAGTTGTATCTTACATTATTTGAACATGTATTTATAAATAAGAGATTTCAACTGATTAGATTTTTTTTTTAGATGAATTTAGACGAATGTAAAAAATAAAACCGTAAGAGATCAATCGGTTAAATTGTTATATCGATCCTTGGACCCTGACTCAGCTCACGAGCATTAAGTTTTTGACATCGGTGAAGAAGATTCTTGGATACCTTTTTTATTTTTATTTTTTTCTTTTTCTTTTTCTTTAAATTAAGTTATTATTTATGGCTGACCTGGGGCTGAAGCTAAAAATTTTCTCTAGATTTTTTCACAGGGAGGCTGCAATAATGGCTGTCCTTCACTTTCCACTTTATGGTAAAAGTCAAAAACATTTTTTCCATTTTTTTTTATTGTTTGAAAAGTCAACTGCCATAAAAGGATCAAATTGACATTTTTGGTTTCTTCACCACCAGTGTGTGCTTGTTTTTCACTTTGCAAGGAGAATTCCATAACTACCCCTCTATTGCCCTTCAACTTCAATCTTCACAAAACACACTCAATTTTGAAAATTTTCCACCGGTTTCAGTAATTTTGATATGTTGGGCAATGGACATGTTTTGATTCAAAAATAATAAAAAGTAAATGTTAATAGTTTTTAAGTTAAATTAATTGTGATTATGAAACTATAACTAGATACATCTCCCTCTATCTAATATAATTATGACAAGATGTAATACTAAAAGTGAATAGTAATAAATTTAATCCAATAACGTATTTTTTTAACTTATAAAAAGTAACTATATATATATATATATATTTAATTTTTTTGTGCGTGCAAATCTTATAGTATTTTCCCCTTGACCATGCAAGATTTTAGAAATATAATGCGATTTTATTCTTCATTGCACCTTTTTATGGAATCATCATTCAACACTTTAATAATAAATCTATATAATTGGAATCCAGTATTGATTTTTTTCGTTTTTAACGTTTAATTATTTTTTCTACCCGACACATTTATAACAATATATACTAAGATTTAATCATATATAAATTTTTATTAAATAATTATTAATAACAATATTTATAAAGCTAAGCTCACATTTGTACCGAATATTCAAAAAAAAAAAATCCAATTCTTTAATGCACTCTTCTTTAGAATCATTCAATAGTTTGATTATAAATCATTTTTAAAATATAAGTAGAGAATTGAGCCCATATATTAGTGGTGTCATTTTTTTTAAAAATTAAAAAAATATATATATTAGTAGTGTTAAGTTCAAATATTATTCATAAACTGATATGTCAGTCAACTCAGAAATTTGTATTAAATAGATCTTAGGTAACATTTTTTTTTTCAAATGCACTCTCATAATAGGAATGAATTATGAATTTGCATATGATGTGGTCCAGCCTACGTTTAATTTTATAGCCTTGTGATTTGTTTGGAATGATCAAGACATCAAGTGGGCCCCGCTTTTCCAAGTCGCAAGCGCGGTCGATAAGTTAACACAAACAATCTCCACCGTCATAACAAAGAACACGTGTCAGATCCGACGTAGGCCCCACTTGTTGGAACATCTCAGCGATAAAAGCGGACGATCTTTGATGATATCAACGGTACAGAAAATCTAATCCAAGAAAGCTATTGATTGACCATAATCACACGATTAATGCTTTTTTTTAAAAAAAAAATTGTTATTTACAAATATTAATTAAATTGTAATTTTCGATAATAATATTGATATCTAATATGAAGTCGTTTTCTCACGTGACGTAGCCACGTGGCAAGTGAAGTTTTGTCTGTTCTTCTCAGAATCTTTTTGTCATCACTGCATCAGTAGCTCACGAGAACTTTTCGAGTTTTGTATTTTGTCTATATTTTATTATTATTATTATTATTTTTCTTTTAACTGACTTTTAGTCTTTTTGATACTTTCTTAATTTTGGTATCATAAATTTATTCTCTTTTAAATTCCGTCCACCGATGCTGCATAAATAGGTCAACACAAATATAGCAAAAAAAAAAAGAGAGATAATAAATAACGGGTAAATACTATTTAGTCCCTAGCATTTGAGTAAATTAACAAGTTTGTGTTTTGTATTTCAAAAATTTCTCAAAAGATTCGATTATAATTGTTTACCTGTTGATTTTTTATGTTAAAACTTTTCAATACCTGTAGACATATTATAACTTTAAGTTATATTATATACAAATATTATTTTAGCAGTTATAGATAGTAGAGATGTACAAATTTTGACTTGACTTGACCCCCTGTTATGAAAATTAAAAACTTAGTTTTGGATCGAAAGTAAGATATGCAATCAAATCATCCATAACTAATATTTATAGACATCTAACACATATGTGGCACAATCTCATATGTCATAATAGAATATTATTTAATCAGATCTTCTACTTGTATTTTCCTCTATATTAAAAATATTTCAATATGTTTCCAAAACATAATGATCGTTAGATAAAGAACATTCACATATCAAATAGTAATATTTATCATATAAACATAAAGCACTATCTTTAATGTTTATTTTATATCCCTCTATATCCAATACCAGTAACAATATTATTTTTTTGATAAAAGATGATACATAATAACAATCATTTAAAAATAATTTACATCCATTAAGGAGATCTAGAACCATTGTCCATATGGCATTGACATTCAATATCTTGTCATTTCCAACTTTAAGTTGGATCTCCCCTTTGTTTAACATTCTTTTAACCCTCATGACCTGCATGGAGTTGCAAATATGAGGGGACTGTCGGTGTCTAACACCCATACACTATTTGCATCTAAAGCTAATGAGATGTCAATAATATGAAAAATACAAAGTGTACCTGATGGTCCTCATTTTCATTTCAGCTCTGCACAATCTTTCTTCCAGTGTATAGACTTCTTACATTGTAGACATACATCACGAGCTACATGCAGTCTTGCAGTTTTGTACTTATTGGAGTCTTTCTTTGATATATTTTTCTTTCCAATTTTGATTTTCCTTAACTTTCTATAAGCCTTTGAAGAGCTTGCTCCACCATGGAGGTACAAAATGAGATTGTTTTTCTTCAAATCATTCTCCTACGTGCGTAACATGTCATGAAGTTCTTCATAACTGGTTTGCATCGAATGCATATGAAATTTTAACTTTAAACCAGCTTAAGTACCAGACAAAGAAGATAAAATCAAATTTTGGCCTAGCCGTTCATCGATCATAATGCCCTGTCGTTCCAAATATCGGATCTAGTTGATCATATTCAAAACATGAATGATGACCGCTCCTCCATCCTTAAGCGTAACATGAAACAATTCCTTATACCTCTGATATATTTCAATTTCTTAATTTGCTTCGAACAACTCCCTGAGTGTTCTCATAATATTCCAAGCATCAGGTACCTCTATGTACTGTCTTAGCAAATCTGGAACCATCGATCATAAAATGTAGGATTTCACCCTTAGGTTATCACCCTTCCATGTTCCAAATGTCTCTTGCTCTTCGGGATTGGAATCGGGATCGATTTCAACAGGCAATGGATTGAGCGTCACATAGCTCAACTTCTCTGACTCCAAGACAAGACATATGTTCATTTCCCATTCAATATAGTTCTCGGCTCTTTTCAATTTATTAGAATCCAAAAGTCGCGCCAATGGATTTGCGACATCCATCTACAAGACAACAATTAAATACTAGCAGGAAATTTTTATTTCAATATAAAAACACTAATACGATTATGGATTTTAAATTTATTAGTGCCCTCCCACTATTTTACGTAAATCTGTAATCTCCTTTAGCGGAAAAATAGAAATTTGGCAATCAAATTTCATAGCGGGAAGTGGATCCCATGACATTTACTCTAGCTTCACAATAATGACGGTATTGGCCTTCATAAATTCATTAGGTAGACCTTAAAGGTCAATCACATCTATGTGACTCCTATGTTTGGTCCTGAACCGTTTCTTATCCTCACAATAATAACGGTATTGGATTAAGGCATGTTCCAGGTTTATATTTGTCAATGTGTACTAATGAATTTTGTAAGTACAACTTCACAATAATGACAGTATTGGATGACTAGGTCAACTTATCACGCTACATCTAATGTTTTACCAGAGCGACCTACATTCCGACAACTTATACCCTCACAATAATGAAGGTACTGGGCATAAGTAATAAGAATTCATTCATCTTCGTATTGACAATACGAACCATCCAATAATGTTCTAACATTGTTAATACTATTACTTAAAAGTAATCACATAATCATGAGAGATTTATGACAATCAAGGCATCAACATTCTTGGGTCAAAATAAAAATTTTAATTTAAAACATGCAAGCATATCCAATATGACATACATAATTAAATTAAAATTACAAAGACATAGATTCAAATATATGTGTTGTGTGGTTAAGACCTACGCTGATACCATTCTGTTGGGACGGATGTGGGACCCCTAGGGCCGGATCAGTGCCCCACACAACAGAAATAGGTGGGTGTATTTTTAAATAATTTAATGGAATACTATATTCCATTATGAGTGTATAGGAAAAAATCGGGACTGAATCAAAGTCGGGAAACTCAAAATCGGAAGAAAATAAGACAAATTATTATTATTTTTTAATTTTTCTTCATCAGCTCCTTGGAAACAGAGAGCTAATTGAATTGAGTTTTTTACCCTGATTTATTTCTAACCTTCCCTAAACCCTTCCAAACACCTAAAATTAAATTTTAACATCAAAACCAACATCAACTCATGTTAAAAAAATAAAATCATGTTTTTCACAATATCAAATATTTTTAGAAAAATTATAAATTTATTCTAAATACGTACATTCGTAAATTTTGAATCTAAAACAAAAACCAAATTAGAATCTCACAATGAAGTGACTCATGAATAATTTTAGGCCACTAAAAGGTAGTTAAGTGATTCTAGAATGGTAGTCATAGCTCCAAGATTTTATCTAGAGTTCCAAACTCAAATTTGTTTAACCCAATCACAAGCATATTATTTTTATACTTCGAAAGCATCCACACACAAATCTATTAGCTCAATTTCAACTTTAAGCTATATTATTATGTATAAAAAAAAATACCTTATTAGAGAAGATCAAACTTACCAAGTAAACTTAAACCAAAGATCTAATTTTTTTTCTAATTATTGAAAAATGTAGAGAACTTCCAAAACTTTTCTCTAAACATTTCTTTAGGCTCATTTCTCTTATGTTTTGCCTTAATGCTTACTTGCTTAAAAACTTGCCCAAACTTGCTTTTCATAGTGAAGTTTATGCAATTTTTAATTGATAAAAGTTTTAATCTACTTTTAGGTGAACTTAATCCAATTTGTCCAAATATGCATAATAAAGTGTGACTAATCACCTTTGCCTACCACTTTGATTTAATCCAATTAAATCTAAATAAAGTTTAACCAATTGATTAGTTCATTGTCTACACTTTGATTTAATCCAATTAAATATAGACAAAGTTCAACCAAATGATTAGTTCATTGTCTACCATTTTGATTTAATCCAATTAAATTAAGCCAAATACACCTATTATTACATGTTTTATAACTATCAAAATATCCTCCAATGGAAGAGATATTTATGAAATTACAACAAATCCGTTATTGTGTGATTTTGGATTAATCCAATTAGATCAAAGTAAATAATTAATGTTATCCAATAACACTTAATTACTTTGTTCGATAATTATAATATCAAATATTATTTATTATCAAACATCATCGGTTATCCAAGTGGTCAACGAGTACACTTTATATTGTAAGACTCTCTAAGTCAAGATACGTTTGTCATATAACCCTAGCTCATATGTACGTAATTCGGCCACCTCCGAATTCATGAAGAACACAAATGATCTTTTTGAACTATACAAGTCGAGGTCATCACATATGTTAACAATCCCTCCGTCGTAGGCTATCCGAGTTGTGCTTAGGAAACATAGATTATACCGTCAAGTTTCCAAGATGCACATCTCATATTGTTGGCATGTCCACGATTCTTTACAACTAATCAGAACACCATTTCTGATATATGCGATCAACCCTAGGTGGTCGGTTTTGGCCAAAGTCTTAAGAATCGTGAATTAATCACATTGATACCTTAACTTCTTATGGTACACATACGGGCTGCCAGATCTTACCTTAATACACACTTGATTAACGAGTGCATCGGTCCACACCCAACAAATATCTACCGGTCAAATCATGAAAGGTCTTTGACATATATGGCATTAAAGTGTGGAAGATCACACATAAAATCAATGTTATCCTATAGTCAAAGGACTACATATGCTACTCGACTCGAGGAGATTCCTATTGACTGTGGTGTCTACTTCCAACTATTAGGAATCATTTGTGAGTCATTCAGTATTCGCTCCAACGAATACCCACATGTCTATATGAGCTTCAATTGCTCATAGTACATTACGTTAGACCATTGGAACTCCAATTCCAAAATACGATATGTGCTAGTCTTATAGGTTGTAGGAATTCGACCATATTCCAAAACCAAAGAATATTGATATTTACTTTAAGAATAGTTTATAATAGTAATATTATCCCAATGTCGGACTACCCGGTGTCTAATATTACTACATGACTATTCTAAGGTCGATGTCATTCTTAGCATATTTATATATCAATCTAATATGCATTATGACATAATAATTACCATTAACAAGGTTGAAATGAAAAAGTTATTATTTTATTAATAAATAATAAAATATAATGTATAATACATTATTCAGATTGACACTCCAAGCACCAACTCTAGCAATAGTATGGTTAATGGTCTCCACAATTCCCTTACACCTCTGACATTTATCCAAAGTCATTGATATGCTTGCTTCTCAGCTTCTGACCTGTGGGTAGCCATCTAAGAATGCCATTCCACATGAAGATCTTGATCTTTTTAGGTATATTTAGGCCCATACTTTCTTCCACATATTCTGATTAATTGATGAGCTTGAAGTAGCTGACTCCGACTCACTCTCCATATGTACCCAGTAAGCCGATTTGACCGAGAACATCCATTTTGAATTAAAATCCCAACTGATTTTATCTTCAACAATGTTTTTAGGTAGAGGAATGGTCAATATGGTAGCAACATCTTCAATAGAGAAATTCTCTTTGATTTTATTTTTATTCCAAGCACCATCTTCAATCAAATATTTAACTCTAGCACTCCATGGAAGGGCTCTTGTCCATAACGGCCTAGGCAGCCAATTGCTCCAAAAAACGAGCACATCCTCATCATTCCCCACTCTCTATCTAATGATTTTCTTAAGGATTTTCCTCCCCACAAAATGATTCTCCAACTCTGCGAGGGATTGTACCCTAATTCGACATTAAGAAAAACAGAAATCTAAAAATATCTTGCTATGAAGATTGAGGCTACAAGGAAGTTTGGGTTCTGAATGATTCTCCAACCTTGCTTGGTTAGTAATGCATGATTAAAATTATCGAAATTCCTAAAACCAACTCTGCCATTTCTTTTAACTATGCTTAGCTTATCCTAGTTAGCCTAGTGGATTTTTCTAAATCTGATGACCCCCACCAAAATGCATTGAGCTTCCTCTTAATTTCATCACAAAGCCTTGAATGAACCTTGAAGACGCTCATCTTATAAGAGAGGATAGCTTGTACCATAACATTTTTTAAGACTTTTTTTACCCTCTTTGGAAAACCACATCGAATTCCATTTACCGATTCTTCCCAAAATCTTGTTTTTAATGTCTGCAAATAATGCCTTCTTGTTCTTGTTCACCATTGAATGAAGGCCTAAATGTTTCTCATGGCAATGCGCCATTATTTATTATCTGTTTTTTTACACATTTTACTTGTTTTTCTTTTAACCTTTGAACAAAATTATTCTATTTTCTGACTGTATACAATACAAAAAAAATTTAATTTAAGTAGTTTAAATTAGGTTTTTTGGTATATTAAAGAGTGTATAAAGTAAAAGTCAAATTTTTAAAAGAGGTGGGCACAATTTGGTACGATTTGGTATAATTATAAATTGTTGTCTAATGAGTGTCATTAAACGAAAATTAACATGCAAACTTATCTTAATCATTCCAAAACCAGAACACAACGATGGAATCAAATGTACACTAATATGCCAAATTGAACATAAACCATAAGACTTAGAAAAACCTGAAAAATGTAGAAGATGATGAAGACTTCGTCCAAGTCGAGTTGCCTCTGTCCTTAAGAACTTATTAGCCCCGCCTTGGTGCTCTACAGATTGTTTTGTGGATAATGTTCTCCCAGTATTACTTGGATACTTCTTGGAAAAAAGACACTCCTTTTACATTATCTTGAATAAGGAATATGAAGGAAACTCTCTCTATTTGCTAAATGACTCTAGACAAATGGATGACTTGTATGAATTTCTGGATATCCTAAGAATGAACCTAAGGCTCCTATATAGGCATCGAAATGTGCCTTTGAGGGCACCATTTGATTTGGGGTGTAACCCTCCTAAGGGTTATACCACTTCCCTTATGTCATTTAAAGCCTAGAGACTCATCATTTCAATTTAGAGGACATGTCTCTACATTTTTGTGTCTTTCCCATAAGGCACAACTCAAAGGACATGACCTTCTACACTCATACTATATATTTAGAGAATTTACAACAATACCTCATAATTCTATAAATATCAATGCAGACACTTAAGAAAGTTTCCGTGAAATAAAGCTGCATCGAAATAGATAGCTTTCGCCTTGAACCTTTCCGAGTGAATGACAATCGTATTTACTTGGCAAACCAGTGACCCATAGTTTTGAACTGTTCTGCCGTTGGTGTAAACCAAGACAATTGCCAACACACAATTTTACTTCGACCATTTACCATTCTACGGTTGTGTTCATTTCGACCATGAACATTGGTCTTGGATTCATCAAGTACTTTAGGGAATTCAGCCTTTAAAAACTCCCATGGAAACGGCCTCACTTCTTACTTGAAATATGTGATTTACTATAAAGAGGTAATCTGCCTTAACCCCAATTAAGACTTTTTTCCTAATATAGTGATCATTAAAAGCCTTAGCTTATCCTAACCTTGACAGACAGCACTCTGCGTCATTATAGGAATGGAAAATATTATAAAACTCTATAATGCTTGTTTTGAATTGCACAAAGTTTCAGTTGTCCCTTTTGAACCTAGATCTTGGGATCTCCAGTCAGCTAGGTTGGGTTTCCACAGTGACAATTATTAATTTATAGGCTTCAAGCTCATTCCCCTCGACGACTTCTCAACTTACTCTATAGGTAAACATTTAGTAAGTGGATTCGCTAGGTTTTCCTTCAATTTGACATAATTTATAGAAATTATGCCACTTGAGAGCAGTTATCATATGGTATTATGTATGCGACATATGTGTCGAGACTTACCATTATACATTGTATTTTGAGCTCTCCCAATAACCGATTGACTATCACAATGTATGCTTATCGCTGGCACTAGTTTGGGCCAATTTGGAATATCCTCTAGGAAATTTCGAAGTCATTCCGCTTCTTCCGCTGTTTTGTCTAATGCTATGAATTCTGATTCCATAGTAGACCGGGCAATACATGTTTGCCTGGAGGATTTCCATGACACGGCTGCACCACCAAGTGTGAAAACAAATCCACTCGTAGATTTGGAATCCACTGTATCAGATATCCAGTTAGCATCGCTGTATCCCTCTAGAACAGTAGAATATCTCGTATAATGCAAACCATATTTTAAAGTTTCTATTAGATACCTCAAAACTCTTACTATGGCTTTCCAGTGGTTATGTCATGGATTGTTCGTATATCTACTAAGCTTGTTTACAGCTTGAGCGATATCAGGTCGTATGCAATTTATGAGATACATCAGACTTCCGATGATTCTCGAATACTCTAATTGCAATACGTTTGAGCCATTATTATTTGATAAATGAAGAGTTAGATCTACATGAGTTCTAGCCACATTTAGATCTCATTTATTATATTTCTCAAGTATCTTCTCAACATAGTGAGTCTGAGATAATATATACCCTTCTGATGTTCTGGAAATCTTAATTCCTAAGATTACATCAACTACTCCTAAATCTTTCATATCAAATTTGCTGGTCAATACTTTTTTGGTAGACTGAATCATCTCATGATTACTACCAATTATTAGCATATCGTCTACGTAGAGACACAAAATGGCATGTCCCTTTTGAGTTGATTTGGTGTATACACACTTATCATACTCATTGATTTTGAATCTACTTGACAACAACTCTTTGTCAAATTTTTCATGCCATTATTTAGGTGCTTGTTTTAATCCGTATAAGGATTTTACAAGTTTGCACACTTTCTGTTCTTATCCAGGAACATTGAAACCTTCTGGTTGTTCCATGTAAATCTCTTCATCTAGTTCACCATTTAAGAATGTCGTCTTTACATCCATTTGATGTATTTCAAGGCCAAATATAGCTTCTATGACTATGAGCATTCTTATTGACGTGATACAAGTCACTGGTGAATAAGTATTAAAGTAATAAAACATTCTTTTTGTCTATAACCTTTTATAACAAGTCTTGACTTGTACTTATCTATTGATCCATCTGATTTCATCTTCCGTTTGAATATCCATTTGTAGCCCAGTGGCTTACAACCTGGAGGAAGATCAACCAATTTCCAAGTAAAATTTTGTAGGATGGAATCAATCTCACTGTTGATAGCCTCTTTCCAGAAAGGTACCTCCGTCGAAGACATTGCTTCTTTATAGCTTTGCGGCTCATTTTCTAACAGGTATGTCAGAAAATCGGGTCCAAATGACTTAGACGTTCTAGCTCTTTTGCTACATATAGGTTCAATTTCCTCAACATTTCCATGTTGATCCAAATCTTGGCCAACTTGATCACTACCTTTAAAAGTATCAATAGTTCTTTTGAGAGACCCTGTTCTTTGTCTTTCCTTACAAGGAAATATCTCTTCAAAGAATGTCACATTCCTTGACTCAATTATCATATTTGGATTGATGTCAGGAATTTCAGACTTATGTACCAAGAATCGATACGCACTACTGTTGTGAGCATATCCAATGAATATACAATCAACAGTCTTGGGTCATATTCTAACCTTCTTAGGTTTAGGAACCATCACTTTGGCGAGACACCCCCACACTTTCATATATTTGTAGGAAGGTACGTGATATTTTCACAATTCATATGGTATCTTGTCCAATCTTCTGTGAGGTAGCTTGTTCAGAACGTAGTTGGTGGAAAGCAAGGCTCCCCCCACAAGTTCTGGGATAAACCAGAGCTTGTCAACATGACGTTCATCATTTCCTTCAACATCTGATTTTGCGCTCAGCAATCCCATTTTGTTGTCCCATTTTATTGAAGCGAATAAGGAGCAGTAGTTTCGTGAATAATTCCATGATTGGAACAATATTCACCAAATGGTGACACATATTTACCTCATGTATCACTCTCGATTCTTTTGATTTTCTTGTCAACTTGATTTTCAAATTCGTTCTTATAGTGTATAAAGCTTTCAATAGCTTCATCTTTGCTCCCCAGTAAATACACATAATAGAATTTTGTGTTATCATCGATAAAAGTGACAAATTACTTTTTACCGCCTTTTGTTTGCATAATATTCATAGAACACACAATAAAGTATACAAGTTCCAAGGGTTCAGAAATTCGTTCTATGGAATGGAATGATGCCCTATGCATTTTTGCTTCAACACATGCCTCGCATTTATGTTGGTTATCAATTGTAAATTTATGTATAAGGTTCATGGTATTTAATTTACGCATTGTATCATAATTAACATGTCCTAACCTCCTATGCCATACATTTTATGACTCAATAATATAAGCGAAAAATGTAGCTTTATTATTAGCATTGTGTCGATTGACAGTCATTACATTGAACTTGAAAAGGCCCTCAGTGAGGATCATTTTCCTACATAAACATCATTTTTAGACAGTACAAACTTGTAAGAAATAAATACAAGCTTAAAGCCATTCTTGCTTAGAAGAGAGCTCGAAACCAAGTTCTTCCGAATATCAGGAACATGCAGAACATTCTTCAATGTAAACCCATTTCTGGATATCATCTTCAGAACCAATGTACATTGTCCAACCACTCTGTAGACGAGTTTCCCATTTTCAAATGATCGCCACCATCGACATTCTGATACGAGGAAAACATCTTGCTATCGGCACAGATATGACCAGTAGCCCCAGTTTCTACCCATCATTCTCTCAGATTCCCAACCAAGTTGGCTTCTGTTACGACTGCTGAGAGATTCAACTGTGAGATCTCATCAGTTAGCTGCTCATCTTCAGTGACATGGACCTCATTTTTCTTTTTCTTGCCTTTGTCCTGAGACTTCTTGTTTATGTAGTCCTTTGTCATGTGACCGCTTTTTCCACAGATGTAGCACTTCCTATTGAACTTTTTGTTTGCTTGGGAAGAATCATCTCAACTGTTCTTTCTCTTTTTATTACCCTTTTCCACCCTCGACGATGTTGGCCATAGACTCCATAGTCTTGTAGTTGTCATTCTCGGACTTCTTATTTTCCTCTTCGATCCTCAATCGAACTCCAAGGTCTTCAATACTCATCTGTTTCTTTTTGTGTTTCAGATAGATCCTGAAGTCCTTCCATGATGGAGGTAACTTTTCAATGATTGTGGCAACTTGAAACGTCTCACAGAGTTTCATTCCATCATCCAATATTTCATGAATGATTAACTGAATTTCACCCAACTGAGATATCACCGTCCTTGAATCTACCATCTTGTAGTCCAGGAACCTACCCACGATAAATTTCTTCTATCCGACATCCTCGATTTTGTACTTCTTCTTGAAAGATTCCCAGAGAATCTTTCGAGAAGTCATTTGACAAGTCCTCCAAAGAGGTAATTCTTGCACAAGAAGTCATCTGACGACCATGTCTCTTCTCACAGTTGCTTGGCTGTTTCTGTTTCTCCCTCCACATGACCTAGATGATCTTTGAGGTACTTAGCCAATTGCATTGTTGTAAGGTAAAATAATATTTTGCTCTACCATTATTTAAAGTTTGCTCCACCAAACTTCTCCGGTTTTTCTCCATGAGTGACCGACACTGTGATATTTTCGCTAGCCATGTGTAACTGGAAAAACCAACAGTAATCAATAAGTCTACAAAAGATAAATTGCACAACGATCAAACGTATGATCTTGTTTAAATGATATACTAAGAATCCACTCATTGTTATATTTGACAATAGTACCAAATAACACAAGTCCTTGAATTTACGACTAAGGTTTCTTATGATAAATGAATAAAGGAATATCCCCAGAGGACGAGAGGGGTCCGGAGTAAACACTTAAATCATTGCCCATTTAGGCTTTTATCGCATTTTTGACATAATATCCTTTAAACACTTTCTCAATAGAATATCTTAGACATTCAAACTTAGTATTACACTTCAATTCACAATACAATAATAAATATGTGTAGGTTTGTATGTGTATAAATCAATCAAGCTTGGACATAATTACTTGTGTAAGATTATACTTTTAATTCTCAACCTAGTATGCAATATACGATTAATTTTCAACTTTATCACTATGTGTATACTTGAGATAATTGAACACCCTAATATTAACTTAAACCTATACTTCCAAGTTTATGGATATACAATATATGATTTTACTAAGCTAACATTATGTCATACATGATAATATAAATTAATCTTTGTCTATGTTATTATTTTTGAATCTAAAATAATTTCATGATTAAATTCGTTAGTGTCACGTTCGTTAATTCGTTTGAACGAAACTTTCCAGTGAGTTCACGTTCGTGTAGCGTTCGTAAACGCGTTCGAACGAAATGTTCTTAAGAGTTCACGTTCGTGTTAAGTTCGTAAACGCGTTCGAATGCAGTGTTCCAGAGAGTTCTCGTTCATGTTGCGTTCTTAAACGCATTCAAACATTATTTGATAGAATACTGGCGTTCGATTTGCGTTTGAAGAAGCGTTCGAACGAGACTACGAAAATCAGAATTTTTTGCCTACGCGTTCATCGGGCGTTCGAACGCTCTTCCATATTTTTCATGCACATAATACATTTTCCAAAGAAACGACTATTAACACATGTAAAAATTCATTTAACAATACATATAAAGTAATAAGTTCTTAAGATTGTTGTTTAATGAGTGTCATTAAAATAAAATTAACATGCAAACTAATATAATCATTCCAAAACCAGAACACAACAATGGAATCAAATGTACACTAACATGTCAAATAGAACATAAACCATAAGACTTAGAAAAACCTGAAAAATGTAGAAAATGATGAAGACTTCGTCCAAGTCGAGTTGCCTCTGTCATTAAGAACTTATTAGCTCCGCCTCGGTGCTCTACGAATTATTTTGTGGCTAATGTTCTCCCATGATTACTTGGATACTTCTTGGAAAAAGGGCACTCTTTTTACAAGATCTTGAACAAGGAATATGAAGGAAACTCTCTCTATTTGCTAAATGACTCTAGACAAATGGATGACTTGTATGAATTTCTGGATATCCTAAGAATGAACCCAATGCTCCTATATATAGGCATGAAAATGTGCCTTTGAGGGCACCATTTGATTTGGGGTGTAACCCTCCTAAGGGTTATACCACTTCCCTTATGCCCTTTGAAGCCTAGAGACTCATACTTTCTATTTAGAGGACATATCCATACATGATTGTGTCTTTTCCATAAGACACAACTCAAAGGACATGACCCTCCTACACTCATACTATATATTTAGAGAATTTACAACATAAAAATATTTATAATTATACTTATTCGGTTTTCAAAAAAAGAACCATTCAGTAATTTTTATTAAAAAATTATAATTGTTGGTTTGGTACAATTCGATTTTTTAATTTTTTTTTAATAATGACAATAACAAATTAAAAATTAGTAACATTCACTGAATCTAATATTTACTTAAATTTCTTTTTTACACTGTAACTCTTCTAATCATCACAACTACACCAATATAATTTTTTCGTAATATATAATCAATATTTAAATTATTTAAAATATTTGAAGATAAAAAATAATAACCAAAGTAAAAATTATAAATATTTTATGAAATTAATCATCGATAACACTAAATAAATTAAATAATATAACAAATATAATTATAAAATAACAACTTAATAAGATTAGATTTTAAAAAATTTAATAAATTAAATTATTCAATTAATTTAATTTAGTTTGATTTGATTGTTTTAGTTAAAAAATTATTCTAATTCGGTTCGGTTTTTAATTAAAAAATCAAAAAATTATTTTTGAAATAAAAAAAATTATCAATTTGGTTCGATTTTTCAATTTTAGTTATTTTTTTTGTACCTCTATCTATCATGCGAGTGTGCATAATAATATAGTATCCAAAGAAATTTTTAGGGTGGAAATAACCTCCCAATAAAAAAAAATAAAACCTTGAATTTTAAATGAAAAAAATAGATAAATTTAAAAAATAAAACCTTGAATTTTAAATGAAGAAAAGATTTTATTTTACTTTTTGAGATTGTCTTTGGTTGGTGGAAGGTCAAATCATATCAATTTTTTTTTTTTTTTTTTTTTGTAATTCACCAAAAAAAGTAATAGAGTTTTTCCTTTAGACAAGAAGCAAGAAAAGTCATAAAGAGGTTATATTTTTTGTCTTAGCTTTGATACTTAATCAAATTTACAGTTGTAATTCTTCAGAACATGCCGTGCTTGATCATGATAAGGTCCAAAACATTTCCCATGCCATTCACTGTACTCTTTGAATCCATTAATTGATTATGCATTGTCCATTTTCAAGCATATAATGTGACAAAGTGAATATAATTTTTTAATTTTATGACACTGATATCTATATAGAATATTTACATAAATTATTTCCATCTGATTTAAGTAGCTCCGCAATTCTGTTCTTTTAATGAATCACAGTTTTTCCTATAACTTTGCTGTAATATTTTTCTTCTCTCAATGAAATCTTGAACAATAGTCATGGTGAATGTTCAGTAACCTTGCTTAGATGCCCTTCACTTTCCTCTGAGTTGCATTCTCTCACTCTCAGTGTCTCACTTCTACTGATATATACAAAAGATTGAAAACAAAACACCACAGAGCTCTCTCTGAGTCTCCTTCAATGGCTACAGCCTCTACATTTTCATTTCTTTTCTTTCTTGCATGCTTAACATTCTTCACTTTTACTTCAGCATCAACTGAAAAAGAAACCCTTCTTTCCTTCAAGGCTTCCATTGATGATACCAAGAACTCTCTTTCAAGCTGGTCTAATAACTCCAACATTCACTACTGTAATTGGACTGGTGTCACTTGTGTTACTACACCTTCACTTACTGTCACTTCAATCAATCTTCAAAGCTTGAATCTTTCTGGTGAAATCTCATCTTCAGTATGTGAGCTTTCTAGTCTCAGTAACTTGAACCTTGCTGACAATCTTTTTAACCAGCCTATACCTTTACATCTCTCTCAGTGTAGTTCTTTGGAGACTTTGAATCTTAGTAACAATCTCATTTGGGGTACTATCCCAGATCAGATTTCTCAGTTTGGTTCTTTGAAAGTTCT